>JACGAQ010003474.1:0-28620 GCA_014119065.1 Orius insidiosus
TAACGGAGGGGAAGTATTACGAGGGTGGGGGAGTATGAAGTATGAAAAAAGGGAGTGCTTGGAAACCTGTGCCACAATGCGCCAAAAAGACAATGAAGGGTTCTTCTTTTAGCCAATAAACTCGCTAAGTGCTCTTTTGCAAGTTTTTAATTTCCAACCTCTCATTTAAAAAAAACAAAGGATTCGACCTATATTTTAGTGATCCCCATATCGTGACCAGGCATAATATCCTCAACCTGAATGGCTCCGAAGCTTCTTTTTATCTGAAAATTCGCCGATTTGTGTAATATTTATATCCTTCAATCTCACATATAAGGAATCAAGCTTTTAGCGAGTCAATGGTTGTAAAAAGTTCGAAAAGTGGGTGAGCTTTAATCCATTTAGAAAGTGTCTCTAGCGTAAAAGCCTGGAATAATCTCGCGTGACTTTTAAACGTTAAAAACTCGAGTTTCGTATCGATGAACTAGTTTTTTCTCCGTTTTCTTAGGGACTCGACTATAAAAAAACCACCCTGCATGAGCCGACCTTTTTTTTAGGTCTCTCGGAAATGTAGAAAAGATTACATATCAATCAAAATGTCGTGAAGCTAAATTTAAAAATTGCTTCATCCTCTCCCCGCGTGAACGAAGCAATCCATTCCGTCTGTCCTCATCCCTTCAACCTCGGCCGCAAACAAAATAATAGCTTTCATATGTCCTCCCTAGACGGAGTCACCCCAAAGAGCTTAAAAACATTAAAAATCCTATTTTTTCCTGTTTAAACCTCATTTCTACACAATGTTTCTCAATAATTTCAAGGTGTGGAGAAACATTGCATTTTATTCAATGAAATTAAAATATTGAATTAAATCAAGGTTTCAGACAAGCGTAAAAGGAAATGTAATTAAGCACTATAAGAGAACATCATTCAGAAAATAAAAGGAAATTCATTATCATATTGTAAAAGAAAAAATTCGGCCTTGGGACGGTGTGAAATGGTGGGCGTGTGCGATAATTTAAGGCGAAGAGGAGGGACAAAGGTTTCCCATGTGGGTCATTAACAGAAAACTTCTCGATATATATGGAAGATTGACTTCATCGTTTGACCCTTTCAGACCCATCTGCTACCGCATATATCTGATTTATGCAGACCCAGGGTGCACAGGATGAACGTACCGACTAATTAAACTTATTGAAAGTCTTTTTGGAGAAAAAAAAATAGATTAAACACAGGTATTTTTTTTTCATCGAGGGAAAAAAATTCCTATCCGCTATTTCGATGGAAAGGATTTGTCTGTAAGCTAAGGGTGAAGGGGTTGAGTGGCTCTGGAGTCAATACCCTCGGAAGCAGACTTGGCGCCGGGTAAAACGCCCCTCGGGGCGGTTAATGCAGCCACAAGAGGGACACGTGTTCCTCTAAGTTTCCTCCTTTTTGCTCTATCACATGCCTTTTTCCTTTTCACATTTAAACTAAAAAAAACACGTTTCTTGAAAATTTCTTCCTTGACGGAGATAAGCTTAAAAAGATACCATAGTAAATCGTGCATATAGAGATAGGAAATGTTTTTCTAACGGGGAAAAAAAAAAAAGTTTTAAAAAAGTATTTAAAGCAAGAGAAGCCTCTGTGTAGGCTGATGCGTCAAATTAGACACTAGCAATTAGAAGCACGAAAAAAAATCCATTAGCTACCTTCCTATGATAAAATCTTAAATTAAAAAATAGAAATCTAACATAAAAAGGAAAAAATTAGCAATTGCGCAACAAGGCGAGGGAGGGCTCACATTTTTTTCAAATTAAAAGAAATAAAGGGATTAAAGTGGAAGCTCCCATTTTAACTTGTTCAAAGAAGTTATTGTTTCCTACCTCGGAGGAAAAGGACCCCGTAGAGGAAACTGATTGCTGATCATGAAGTTGTCTGTGGTGCCGGCCGTCCGTCGTAAATTTCATTCGGGCGTCACGGCCACAGTTTTTTTGTGAGGTTGTTTTAAGACAAAAATTGTGAATTCTTAAGAAAAATAATGCGATTAAACTTTATTTTTCGAGTCATTTAATGATTTTGAACAATCGCTTGGAAAGATGGAACTGTTTACTTGAACTTTGGAGAAACAGAGGGTTGAAAATACATTTATTCCCACACCCCTTGACGTTCGAAAAGCCACAGGAGGGAGGAGTGGGAAGTGCTAAGTAAGGCCTACTAATCTATTAATTTATCATCCGACGACAAAACGGAAAAAAGCCCGCTCTCTATTTTTAAAAGGGGGATGTTTTTCAATTTATCACTCAGGAAAAAAAGTTTCAACGGGTAAGTTAATTGCGTAATGAATAATCAGGGAATAGATCATGAAGGAGATAACGTATTTAAATAATGCGTCTGTGGAGCCTTGTTGGAAGGACTAATCAAGAGGAGGCAATTACCTGCAATTAGGAAGAGATTAAGAATTCAACGTCCGCTCTTTAAGAATTTCTTGTGAACAATGCTTTAAATACCTCGATGATTCAAACGCGAATTCCTTGGACTAAATATTTATTGCGCATTGAATTAATTACAAAAGGTAATACTTTTAATTAATATGCGGAATTTAAAATATAATGCTGAGTAGCGCGTGTAGGAATTACGCTGGCGGCAAACAGAATGCTTACTATCGACTATTAATTTGCGGAAGGTTACTCACTTCATTGTATGGCGTTTGAGCCTTTCATATTGGAATGTCAGTTGTTTTTTTTCTTTTTCATTTCTTTCTGGCGCCTCTACGGCTTCTTCCTAACACATAAATGCATTTTAAGCATTACGCAGTTACCGTTCATCATCCAATTTTTTTGGGACTCCATTTTTTTGGGTCTAACTACCAAATTAGCCTTCATAAAATGGGTCCCAGCTTCCAAAAGGGTATTTTTTTTTGCCTAAAATCTGAGAAAAAGGGGGAAAACTATCAACAATTTTTCAAAAAATGCTAAAAACTGAGGAAACTTCCCAAAATTAAAGAAAAAGTATCTGGCTCCAAATTTGGGGAAGACTCAAAATTCCGTGGAAGATTTTGGGGCAAATTATTATGAAACACCTCAAAAATGATGTTTTCTCACGCTGTTACGAACTCCCCAGTTTTCCGTCTTCTAAATAAATGCTGTACTAGCGCGCAGTCATACTGGCATTGTCTGAGACAGGTGCATTTGTTATAACTTTTTTTATTCTTCTATTCAAATAACCAAAGGCGCCGCAATTGAACATGACGGTTCGAAAAAGTGATTTATTTCAACTTTTTTTTTGTAGCACAAAATAATACCAGTTCATGAGGGGTTAGATTTAGGCCTTTCTGGTCGTTATAGCCCTCATTAAGCTTTGTGTGTAATGACCCACCCCAAATAACAGCTTAGGCGTGATAAAACAAAAAAAAAGGGTCTTCAAAAAGCCTTTAGGGTCTGGCACTTCAACATCTTAAAAGATGTTTTAAAAATTTCAATTTTATTAATTTCTGAATATTTTTTCCTGACTTATGATATGATTAGAGGTTGTTAAAAAATATTTTCTAGAATAAATTTGAGGAATTTCAAAAAAACTAAAGGCTGCCTATATTTGCAAGGGAAAACGATTATTGAATTATTCATTGGGAGGTTTTAGGTCCTACCTGTTCTCACAAATCTCGAGAAGAAGAAAAAAAAAAAAAGGTTTCGAAAAAAACAGAACAAAATAGCGGACATTAGTAGTTTATACGATTTTTTTCGTTCTAAATTATCTCTTTTGTAATTCTAAGAAATTTTTTGACACGTTTTGATCAATCGTGGCCCACCTACAATCGAGGACGTTCGTAATCGCTAAATACGTCAGGGATTTAATAAAGTTTGAGCAAACAAAATGAGTCAAAAGGTTTCCGTGCGATAGGTGACGTGAGAGCTATAAAATGTCGTTTTTCAAAATCGTGAGAGTTAACACAACGAATAATTTTTTTAAAAATTAAAAAAATTTGCCCTTGAGTTCTCTAGAACTGCAATGGCCTAGAAAAGAATTGATCGTGGGTATACAAAGTAAAAACAATTTATTTTATTTTTACGTATCTAATAATCGCACATTTTTAGTAAGAAAAATGCCTTTTTTTTTAGTAACACGAGGAAAAAGTCAATTTTAACCTGTCCTGTTTGGCCTGATGGAGAATAATGGGCAAAAGATTAAAAAGACAGGGAACGTTGTTAACAAGGCTGAAGGCGATATTTTTCCCCCCGAAAAAACACCAACGGACATCCTTAAAACGGGAGGAAAACTTTCGTAAAAATAAATCTGAAAATCGGCCACCCTGAAAGTTAAAAAAACCCTTCTGAACTTTTTTACGATGACCGCTACAGGTTTTCATTTACACACAATGATCGAGAAACTTGACCGTGTAGAACCTTGAGATGGCTTGTGGAAAAAAAAGTTCAAATCCTCATCTTCGTAAAAAAATTTTTTCTCAACGAAAATTGGTTGTCGTGCACGAGTCACTTTCGACGGAGGAGACGAAATTTCGGGTGTAATTAACCGAGGCTGTCATTACCCACACAATGAAATGACCTTTTTTTTTTCTCTTTTTTAATAGTCATCGACTAGACAAGCCCGTAGACGATAATTGACAGCCAATTCACAAGGCCACGTGGAAAGTAAAACGTTGGGCGTCCAGACCGTTTTTCACTACATTTTACTTGCAAAAATCTCAGATTCTTTTCTATAAATCCATTTAAAAATTCTTTTCTAGAATTCTTCGTGTCTTTTATTTTCTGTCTTAAACAAAGTCGTTTTTCAAGCTTTGAGGTGCTTAAATACCTTCATAAACAAAGGATTGTAAGACGCTAATTCTTAGTAAGTTTTTTACATACCTTTTGTATTTAATTAATAAAATTAACATTATTTACTCCAATGAGTCATTAAACTTGTTATTATGAGTAAATAATTTTTTTGAAGACAAAAATTATGGTTGTGGGACGAATAGTAGCAATTAGTAGTAGATTAAAGGACATTGTGTCCGCTGGGACAATGGCTCCACCCTCTTTGGAACCACCTAAACAAGAAAACTTCCCATACAACTCACGCGATATTTAGGTAGAAAGAAATCTTCCTATTGCAATGAATCGCAGAATCAAATCAAAAAATTTTGTATACTTTTTTTCCCCTCTTTGAGCTTTTGGATACGGTTCAAAGACCTGTCAGTCATACGCCACAGTTTTTATAGATCGGAGATGCCCCTGGAGGATAAAGGACTTCCTCCTCAAATAAATTGTCATTCACTTTGTTAAGTTTTGAGAAAATAAACTTTTCGTACACGTATTAAAGGATGTAATTTGTCGGATTTATTAGGTCTCCATGTTAAAAATTTTATCTTTGGGAAAGTCCATCCATTCGTATTCAATTGATGGGTCAATTTATTTTACGGAGGGACCGAGTGATGACGCATTCCCCCCGTCACTATTTCCACATCGTTAACATAATTCAAACATGACAAATTTAGGGGTTGTTTTCTATGAATTCGATTTACATTCAGGAAATTTTTTGATTTTATTAATTTAATTACTATACTGCTCAAGGAAATTAAAGGATCTTGAGATCAACGCGATATTTCATAATTTTCAAATTGCCATTTCTCCCTTAATATTTGATCTATTTTACTTTTACAGTCACCGTTGGAAAGAAAATCGATTTCTTTGTATATCTAAAAGCGAAAAAAGTTAACTGTTTAGTGCCTAAGGCCCGCGGTTCCTTAATTTTATTGCCCCCCCCCCAAATTCATACTTTTTATGGGCTATTTACTTCTTAAATATAAGGTAGCTAAAGAAAATGTATGAGTCCGAACGGCGCAAAATCACTCCATTCCGCAATACCGTGAAATCTGTCAACTTAGCAGGAATGTGCCCCTTTTAGGTTTCAACTTCCATAAAGAAGTTATTGTGATACCCTCCACGACGGGTTTTTGGGGAAGGGTCATCCAGAGCCCGGAGGGTCAAATGGAATATTGATCTATACCGATCTCAACTTTGTCTGTGGTTCCGGCCGGTCGTTGCATTTTTTCCGGAACACTTTACGGCCACATTTTTCAACCGATTTTCACCAAATTTTCTTTAGAATTTTTGGTGTAATAAAAAAAACTTTCTTTTTTTAAGTTGGGAGAAAGTTGATACTTCCAACCTTAGCGAGAGAGGCATCCTTGAGCAGAAAGCCCATTATCTCTACCTTAAAACTAAAAAAAAATGTAAAAAAAAAATTGAAAAAAACTTCAAAATTTTACGTAAAAAATTGAAAAAATAACTTCAAAAATTTTTCGGGGAGAAAAATTCGAAAAATAAGTATTTTTGAAAAATAGAAAAATTTGTCAAAATGTTTGAAATTATTCTTTCCCTCCTTTTATACTTCCCCTTCCTTTAACTTTCCCTCCTTTATACTTCCCCTCCGTTATACTTCCCCTCCGTTATACTTCCCCTCCTTAATACTTCCCCTCCTTAATACTTCCCCTCCTTAATACTTCCCCCTCCTATATTGTTACTTCTCTTCAACTCTCTTGAAACCTCAAGACTCTTCAAACTAGTACTTCTTCAACTCTTCTAAGATTTTGGAAACTTTGAGGTCGTTTAGTGACGGAGTCGACGTTCACCTATCCGGTAGGCGATCTTTCCCCTTTCCCTCGTAATCTCCCTTCCGCGCGACCTGACCTTACCTTGGACTTTAATTAGAAGTAAATCAACACTCGGCCCGTTCTCCGTTGAGCACGCCCTTTTGTCTTCTCTGTTAATGGACTACCCTCCTTTCCTCACCCTCTGCCCCACCCTTCACGCTAATTAAAGTCTCGAAACATTCATCAATCACCGGATCCTCTCCAAGTTGCTGTTTTTCTTTGTTTTAATGAAACCTCGTCCGTTTTTCTGTCTGTCAATACATCAAGCGGGTAGGGCAACCATTTTTGAACTAATGGAATTTACGTTTTTCGACTTTCATATCATAATTTGAACTTAGTGGCTGTAAAAGCTAAATAAAATAAATTATGACTTCATTATTGGCTTGTGTTCAACTAGACTTGTAATTTATATTTCTTTACTAGTTCAAACAAAACTTTACACACTTGATTACCTTCATTCGTTCATTTTAGGTTTTATACGTTTTTCTTAATTGAATGCGTCGAAATGGCGCACATAAAATAGAGCAACCCTCCGATAAACGTGGTGAGATGGAAAAATATTTTTCCAATGTCTAAATCGATTTCATGAAATTCGTCATGCACGTGTGATTGGGCGATATTGATCGATCGATTTTCTAACGAATTGTCAATCTCGACTTAAATCACGAAGATGGAAAGATGAATGGTCGCTCTGCAGTCTGGAACCGTTCGGAGACGCGTCCTAGTTTACGCGAGACGACAGGAAGTCGTTTCCGTCCAACAAAATACGCGCGTTTCTGACTCAGATTTTGTGTTGGTTGGCCGACGTTTTTTGGCACCAGTCCCGCGATTAGCTCCTACTAATCCCGGGTCCTTTTCTAATCTTCCGAATAAATTAGTCACAATTGCATACCGCACGATCCGACCAAACCCCAGGGACCTGATGCTAAAGGGATATAAATTCAAAACGTTTTTATTTTAAATGTGGAAAAATAAAGTCATCTTTAAAATAGCGTGTTGAAAAAGATTAATGAAAAGAATAGAACCGAGTTGAAAGACCATGACAAATTGACACACTAAGCTAATGGATTTCTTTTTCTTATTTTGCACGGTTTTTTTCCCCATATTTTTATCTCAATTACCTCTCAGATGTGTGCATAAGATGTAGAAGCAGAGAAACTTGATTCTTTGAAGACAAAATCTTGGGTTCACAGCGGCTCCGTAAAATGTCCCAAATCGGCTTCTGTTTGGTGGGAACTGTCGAAGGTTCCAAGGTCATTAAGTTACCTGGGACTTCTTAAGATGTTAGATAAACTCAACGCAGGCAAAACGTCTTAACTACCTTTTCCCTTGGCATCAATCAAAGAAAACGAGAACGATAACTCAAATGATTACACTGTCCAATACTTCAAGGAGTCAATAGGCCTGAACAAAGTGGGTGTCATGAGTCATGTCGTGTACCCTCATCTGTATTATAGGATTATTATGGAGGGTACATTATAAAAGAGGATTAAAGTATCAGTCGAACGCTCTGGGATCGTTCATAAGGGAGCGGCGTCGATGTAATGTCTGACTCCGGAACTCCCTCCTGTTTCACAATCGGTTGAGAAGGTTAACTGGCATTGTCCACCACTGAAAAAAACTGACGTTTATATTAAAAAATGCAGTTGCTTCAATGAAATATTTTCATTAAAAGGGCTCCAATTACGGGGATTGTTGCCAAATGAAACGCATTTCATTAAATACTTTAGGTATGAATATTTCTTTGGAGCAATGAACTTGAATTATTGATGTTATAATCCTACTTGAATAGCTCACATGAATCTTTTCGTAAATATAAGTAAATGGTTCCATAATTCAACAATCTAGATTCATTGTACTTAATATTATTTTTTACCGTTTTAATATCATCATAGATGTGAGGAATAATGTTTACTACAATCAATGAACCTTTTATAGTTATTGGAAATAGTATTGTTGAAAGCAATGAACCATCGTTCATGGTTCAACGTAGTTACTTCATTGATTTAAAAATTTTTGTTTTTGTTTTTAATGAAACTCCTTCGTTTAATTATTGAAAATTTTTATTAAAACCTTAAATATAATTCATTAATAGAACAACTTTTGTTCAAGAACATAATGAACCTCGTCTTTAGTTTAAAGCAATCGATTCATTCTTTCATTAATTTGTCTTTATTTAAAAGAACAATTTCATATATATAACTCATAACTCATAAGGTAAAAGAAAGTAAAAACAGTAAGATATGTATTTCAAAATTTATTTAAAAATGGGTTACAAAAAAAAAACCTAATTAGGTACATTCATTGTGCTAAAAATTCTTTGAGAATAAAAATTTTGTCTAGCTTGACAGACGGTTTAAGATTGTAGAAGTGACTTTCGACAAACGAGTAAAAATTTTTAGATTCTTCCGGAAGCGACAAGTTGAAGACATACATAGCTTTGAAGCATATATCAAGTGCTTTGATTATAGATTTAAAACAGTATCTAATATTTTCTATTATAACAACAATATCGGTAATTTTCTTTAATGAACCTACACAGTAAATGGCTGGTTGAAGATTTGCCTGTCTTTCAACTTTAAATTTGATTGTATCCTCAACTTCTTGAAGTGTCTTTCCAATAAAAAGTATGGAGTCTTGGGCGTCCTTTATAGAATATTTTATTACGTTTTTTTTCCCATTCGCATCTTTCTTAATTGATCTCGCCGTGGGAACAAAATATGCTTGTAAAGTCAAAATAACGACAGCATCACGGTGGTCTAAAAATAATGTAATTAGATAAAATTTTCAACTAATTTATTTTTTATTTTATTACTTGAGTTAGAATCTTCGGTTAAGTCGTTTATCAAAGCAAGACATTTTTTGTCTTTGATATTGTTTTAATGAAGTTTATAATTTTATTAACTTCAAAGTCCCACCGTTCGAGCAGTGATTTTTCGTTAAATGCAAGTGTGAAATCCATTTCAATCTGCAAGTTACAATGTTTTATTTATAATAACAAGAAAAATTTTTAGTACCATACGATAACCGCTCGGTTTGTTGTACGGCTCCCATGTATTTAAAACGTCGACCATAGAATGTTTTCGAATAAAATCCATCCTTGCTTTGTGGCATGCTGACCATAAGCAATCTATTTCAGATGAAGACAGTCTTTCATGTTTTATTGATGAAAGACAAAGCTCGGCATTGTCCTCAGGTACTAAAAAAAAACAGTAGAATTAAAGTATTGAATACTAAAAATTAACAGAATAATAATAAAAGAGCTATACCGAAATCCATATTAAACCGATCTTTCATTTGTATGATGCATTTCTTGGTTTTTTTATTTTTTAGAGCATTCCTCTCTGTGGATATTGAATTGTGATATTTCACGTACAGTCGCCCTCTTTTATCAGTGCTACTACGATAGTATTCCTGTAAACAGTTAAAAGTTATACATTACCTACTTTTGTTACTGTTGGTACTTTTGTTATACCTATACATCATAATATACAATTAACTTACAATTATTTCAGTTGGAAATCTTTCCAATATTTGGAGCTCTATGTCTCGACTGGTTTTCAAAGTAAATGGTAACTCTCGGTCTTGAAAATAATAAGTTATTACATTTATAAGAATGCTCCGTTGTTCAGGGCCAAAATTTCCTTTTTCATTGTAAAATTCAATAAGTCTTTTCCCCTTATTGGAAGAATGCAAAATTTCAGATAAAGTTGCTGAAAAATAATAGATGATTATGCATAAGCTACGGTTTCATAATATGTATAAGGTTTTTACCAGGAGACTGTGTGACCTTGTTGTCAGGGGCCAATGGAGTCAATGGAGGTACCACATTGACGAGAGGGGCGATAGAGGGGGGAGGTCCACCACAACACACCACAGGATTGCCAATAGATTTTCGCCATTCTATGAATCTTATTTCCAACTGGAACTGGACACCAAGTGGATAAAAACTTAACATTCTTTCCAGCTGCGAGCGAGTAATCTCTTTGAGTATGGAAACCGTCAATTGTTGGTCTAAAATTAGAGAGGAAAAAAAGGTGGTCAGGTTTTCAATTAGCAGTTCTTGCATTTTTAGACACCATTAACTTACTAATAAATTCAGGTAAAAGATGCTTTAGTCCCCAGTCTCCTAAAAGAGATTCAAGCTCATCGTTCAAAGGTTCAATTTCCGATGACATGTCTGCAGAGTTTGATGTGAGAGGAAAACTGTTCAGCAATTCCTTCTCTTTAGGATAAACATTATTATCCTCATTGCAACACCAATCTTCCATTATGGATCACTGCAACGAGATCAATTGACGATAAAAATCTATAGAAAATGCCATTAAAACCTGTAAAATGAAATAACTTACGAAAATGCAATTAAGCGGAGAGATTCTGAAGACTTTCGCACACTAACACGAGGTGCGATCGAAGCTTTGAGGACGTTCGACTGTCCGTTTATAACTTTTCGCGATCGCTCGACGATGAAAATACTCTTAAATTTAATCAAAAGCTAAGAAGAAAACGAGAGAGAAAAAAAACTTACGAAAATGCGATTAAGCGGAGAGATTCTGAAGACTTTCGCACCCAACCACGTGGTGCGATCGAAGCTTTGAGGACGTTCGACTGTCCGTTTATAACTTTTGGCGATCGCTCGACGATGAAAATTTACTCTTAAATTTAATCAAAAGCTAAGAAGAAAACGAGAGAGAAAAAAAACTTACGAAAATGCGATTAAGCGGAGAGATTCTGAAGACTTTCGCACCCAACCACGTGGTGCGATCGAAGCTTTGAGGACGTTCGACTGTCCGTTTATAACTTTTGGCGATCGCTCGACGATGAAAATTTACTCTTAAATTTAATCAAAAGCTAAGAAGAAAACGAGAGAGAAAAAAAACTTACGAAAATGCGATTAAGCGGAGAGATTCTGAAGACTTTCGCACCCAACCACGTGGTGCGATCGAAGCTTTGAGGACGTTCGACTGTCCGTTTATAACTTTTGGCGATCGCTCGACGATGAAAATTTACTCTTAAATTTAATCAAAAGCTAAGAAGAAAACGAGAGAGAAAAAAAACTTACGAAAATGCGATTAAGCGGAGAGATTCTGAAGACTTTCGCACCCAACCACGTGGTGCGATCGAAGCTTTGAGGACGTTCGACTGTCCGTTTATAACTTTTGGCGATCGCTCGACGATGAAAATTTACTCTTAAATTTAATCAAAAGCTAAGAAGAAAACGAGAGAGAAAAAAAACTTACGAAAATGCGATTAAGCGGAGAGATTCTGAAGACTTTCGCACCCAACCACGTGGTGCGATCGAAGCTTTGAGGACGTTCGACAGTTTGCAACTTTATGCGAGCTCGTGTCGATGAAATACTCTAAAATTTAATTAAAAGCTATACAAGTGGCATAAAGAATATTACGATAGTAGATTAAAGCCGGCGAGAATCTTAAAACTTGATTCTTGAATGCACTCACGTGACACGCGCAATGAATGCAATGCGGAGAGGTTGGATCCTTATTTCCTTTAGTTCTTTAGTTCAGACTGTGTTCGCTGTTCTGCCGCAGCGTTTACGTGTTAGCGGGTGGGAGGGGGGTTCATCATGCCACGAGGTAGGGACCAGGGAGTCGGGACTACGTACGAAAAAGGAACAGAGAGCAGGCGCATCCGATCCAGATTCTCACTCTTGGAACTTGGAACGTATAAGAAGGATCAGATTTTCAATAGAGTTATTTTGTATTTTGTATTATTTTGTATTTTGTTTTGTGTATTTTGTATTCTGTATGAGTTGAGTTTGTATGTATTGTATGTTAATGTACCTATTGCATAAGTATGTATCTTTGAAAGAGAACAGAGTATTTGGTAGGGGGAGGGGGAAAAATGATTAACCTAATGTATGATAATAATCTTTTGGCCTCAAGCAATGCATTCCTCTTGCTGTTTTTACTAAATGAATGGGTGGCCCTGCCAATTCATTGATACTTATGAATTCTAAACTACCATATTTTTTAGGATCTATTATGTAAGTCAATGTATGGTTATCAAAATCATGTGATAGTATTTTTTGGCCAAAAATTAACATTTTCTTGTTTCCAACGGATAAGATTTCCCGGATTACGTAAAACTCGACGGTCATTTCGCGGTTATATGTAAAAATAAATTGCCCAGATTCGTAAGAAACACCTTTCAAATTGATTTGAGAATAATATTGAATATCCTTTTCTCCTAGCATGTTTTTTATAATGCTATCATAGCTGCTTTTATCGATTTTTTTATTATTTATTTCCGTGTTTTCTTTTGTTGTCATTTCATAGGCGAATTTTAATTCGTACTTTTTGGCTAAAGTTTGGCAAATGTTTTTTCTTGAAGTTATTATGCGTGCATACGTTTTGAATTGTTTGTGCTTTTGTTCGAACTTAAAACACCATATGTTTCGCAGAGGCCCCGACTGTTTAAGGATTGTCGGATAATGGGTTAGTATGTGGAATTTCGGTTTTAGTGTGTCTTTAAATAAAATTACATAGTTTGCATTGTGATGTATGATTTTCTGTTCCAATTGTAATACCGACTCCTCGGTAATTTCGAAACGAAGCAAAATGTCAATGATTTGGATTAGGTTAATCAGAAATGCCCACACATCATCGTCATCGGGGACAAAGTCACCGATCATAATGGGAAAATTGATAACAAATGTCATCATTTCTCTTGCTGACATCTTGAGTTTTTTATTTTTCAAATGTTTTTCTTCGATTATTGGAGATGTATTTTTAATTTCTGTAGGGCCATAATCGAAATTAGTTTTTCGAGAATTTAATGTGCTTAACGAAAAGAATTGCATGTGATAAATGAAGTAATTCAGAATATGAATAAGGTCATAATGACACACGCCTTCAAACAGATCATGCATAATATCTGCGTAGTAATTGTCAACAACATGAAAAGATGGTATGTTATTCATTAGCGAGTTTTTCACTACTCCATGATCACTGGTAATTATATCACTGTCGTAGTTTTCTATTGTACGCATTAGGTTTGGTTGTTCTGAAGATGTGAGTTGACAAATATCTTTGGCCCCTTGGCATAACCTACAAAAATAGGTGCTAGAAAACGAACTGCTAAAATTAAGGAAACTATTTAAGCCCAAATTATCGCCCACCACTAACCCTAATATAAAGTGAATATTCATGATAGTATTTTCATTTTTTATTTTTACTCCTTCTGTTTCTAACGAAATAATGCTTTCAATCAATAACTGAAAACATTTTTCGTTTTGAAATTTTTTTAATTCTTTTGATTTAACGGAGGAAGCAAGAAAAACATTTTTAATTTTAGACTCGCTAAACGGTAAGCAAGGGAAAGAATAGTACAAATTGCAAATGGAATCCTTAGATGCGTGGGTCCCCAATGGGTTATTTATCTCAAAATCATCTATATATAAAATATATGGTATCAAAAGTTGACCAGGGTATAATTGTTTTTTTCTTTTCCAAAGCTCTCCTTGAACAAAGTTGGTTAATCTTTTGCTGTTATTATTCTCTAAACTTTCTATGTACTTCAGAGTGCTCGTGATAAGGTTATTTTTTTCAAAAAAAACTTTGAACTGATACTTTAAGGGCATCAGAATGCCACTTGCTTTTACTGTTTTATGTATGAGTTCACCATTTTTATGTGCAGGTGCTATTTCTTCATATATATTGAATTCTTTGAAACATGATTCATAGTGATTGGTATTATTTTTAATTTGTAATGTTGTATAAAACTTGTGATCAGAGTCAAAATTTTGGAATGGATTTCTTAGTTTAGATATACAGCACATAATATCGCTAAGGAAGGATTGAGATTGATCCGGATTTTTTTGACAGGTTATAATATTTTTAAATAAATCTAAAATAGGGGCGATAATCTCTTCACTTATAGATTTTTGAATATTATAAACGTCTTTTCTTGAAAGATTGTCTTTGTTGTGAAGGCTTAAACAAAATTGAAAGGCTGATTCTTCTATTGATTCTAAATGAGCATTATAGTCATAATCGACTTGATCTGATGATATGGGAAAATTAAAAAAAGCTGGATCTGACGCCTGATTTTCATGTATGTTATATGTTTGTAGAGTTTGTATGTTATATGATGAAGTGGAGGGTTGAACTGGAGAAGTAATGGGTGAATTGCGTTCCATAGGGGTAAAATGACTTGCGGAATCGAATGATTTGTTTATATGTTTTGTCAAAATATGTTTTTTGTATCTTTTAAAAAGCGTAAATTTTTGGGTGCATTCAACACAATGAAAATCTGAGCTACTATTTAAATTGTGAACACGCTTCTGGTGACTATACAGTTCATTGAAAGTAGGAAAGGTCGAAACGCATAAAAAGCACCGCATTTTAAAATTTGGACTGAAAAAATAGGTGTCGCTGTAAATAATGAAGATAATAATATAATAATATCGAGTTGTACATTTTTTATTGCTTACCTTAATGATGGTGCCTTTCGGAGATAAGCTGCGTACGCACTAAACTTGTCCAGAGGGCAACGAACTTCCTCGCTTGAGAGTCGGAGGACAAATGAACGATTTCTCGCGGTTTTTTGGAGGGGTTGAAGTTAATAAAAAGTATTGTCTTATGTACGAAATTTTCATTATTGTTAAAACCAAAAGTATGAATTTGACGAAATAAATACATAAATTGTAAGTAGATTTCTTTGATTCGATGAATCATTTCATTGCTTTTACGTACTGATTTTAAAAATAAAAAAAAGTAAAAAATGAATCATTTACACAATGAACTAATTCATTGATATTTGATTTTAAAAGCCGTTGAGACCGTTTAATTTTTAAACCGTTAAACCGTTGAGACGGTATAGCAACAATCTTGAGCAACATCTCCTTCAGGGGGGTCTTTTCAAATTTTGAGGTTTCGTCAAAATTTCGGATAGGATGCGAGTCAACTCGGTTTACCCTTCACACTTTGCGAGTCAAAATTGCAAACTCATCGTTGCCACAGCAAATTAGCCGCTCAGGTTGGAGGAAAAACACCGAATTAAAATAACTTACTCTGCCAGAATTAACTTCCTCAAGAAGTTCTTGTTTTACCGTCATCGTCTAGTATATGGAGAATGAGCTTCTAGAAACCCCCATAAAATGCTATTTGAATAAGAAATTCTGGAGAGCGATTTTCGAATTTCGAAGAGATAATACTGTCTGAAGGTTTTAAAACGGCGCTGCGGCTAACAAAGCTAACCAAACTTTGTCTACTTTATTACTAAAATTCATCGAATTTATTACCTAACTTGAATTCGGGATTACATATAGGTAAAGAGTATTTAGTGTAAATTTGATAAGGATCGGATGTAGGTATATATGGCCGCAGCATTACCTACCGACAGATGATCTCCACCGCATTTTGGCGAATTTCGATGAATGTCTGCTTTCGCTAGATAATCACAAAAGGAAAATCTAGAGAAAATCGGATAAACTTACGGCCGTAAAGTGTTCCGAAAAATTTTAGGCCCCCAAAAAAATAAAGGTTGTTATCGACTACCTACCTGTAGGTATCAAAACTAATTTTTGTATTTAGGTATTTTTTACAGCATAAACGTGATATTAAAAAAAAAAAAAAAAAAAAAAAAAAAAAAACAATTTAAATTACAGAAATTAAAAATAAAACTGATAAATAAAAAACAGTTTGGTAAAATGAGTAGGTAATGTTGGATAGAGAGATCAATTGTTTTTAAATTTACGCGGCAAAACCAAAACCGCTCACTCAAATAGCGCTCGTTCGAAAATTTATTAAATTAATAATGAAGAAACAAAGTTTATTGAAAAAAAAAAATTGTTAAAACTGATAAAAAATTCATTACTACGGTAATTAAGTATCATTAATTTTTAGTAACAAAATCATTAAATTCAATAATTAAGACATAGGAATGTATGATTGGTTTCATTATTTTTAAAAACGATGTAAATAGTTCATTATTTTAACCATACTCTTTGTTGAGACAATCACAAGAACAACGAGTAATTTTGATAATCAGAATTCATTATCCCATTTTAAAATAATTGTTGGTGCTATGAAAAAATTCATGGTAACGAATAAATTTATGTTGTACAATTTAAAAATCGACGATTCGTTGTAACAACAATGCCATCATAACTCAATGAAAAAAAATTATTATTAAGATGAAAAAACTACTTGTGGCAATGAAAAAAAGTCAACAATTTGCGTTTCATCAATATTACAACTGCTTTTTTTTCAGTGTGGAAAACAATCACAAAAAATGCATAGTAAATCAACTTCCAGTAATCTTGAGCATCTTCGCAGTTTACGCAAGGAGAAAATACGAAAGGCATGGAACAAACAACTATTATAGAGCCTGAAAATCTGAATGAATTAAGCATAAATACATTTGTCACTTACCAAAAGTGTACCATGATTTACGCTTTCCGAGACATTTAGAAATAATAAAAGTATATCTGTCTGCCAAAATTCCGACGATCGGAGTTGCTATGGCATCGGCCACTTGTCCGATGAGCATAACTGATCCAGTCATCGTGCTCGAAAATCCGATCACTTGTTCATAATAGACGAGCGTGTAAGTGAACCAAATCGCCGAACATAAATCATTTAAAAGTGTCCCATTCCATACCCTACCAAAGTCACCTTCGATATCTGACGAATCGAGGCTCTAGAAGGTTCTTTCAATTTTTTAACAAACATTCTTACATATGAAAAACTACTTTCATGTGGTTTTTAAATTAATTTATTTTTTGTTTTATACTTTTATTACATGTTGAAAATTTCTGGTAGTCCAAAAAAATCGAAATGACTGAAAATGAAGAGGTCGGACGATCGAGGGAAGAATATTTCTACGGACTTGAAAAGCCGATTATTTCATTGACCCGACTAAGCAACCAGAACGTAAGTAAGCTCGTCATTATTGGTCAGCCGATCACGAACTTGGATGGAATCGAAAAGCTGGCCAACCTTACCGAGCTCTGGGTCATCGAATCTTCTCTCAAGGTAATTTCTAAAAAATTTAAATTCTACTAACTAAAACACATGTTTCAGGATACTTACGGACTTGGCGGATGCACGCAGATCAGAAAACTCTTTTTGTATTCCAACCAGTTGAAGAGATTTCCTGAAATTAAACCATTGAAAAAATTACACACTTTATGGGTAGCTGGAAATTCGATCGACAGAATTCCTGTAATTTTTTAAATTCTTCTTTCAAATAGCTATGTGGGTGAGAAAAAAAGTCAAACTGACCTATTCTATCATTTAAAAAAAAATTTGTGTGCAAAATCGTACGAAACCTCCATTACTTCGGCCATCTTTTAAGGTTATAAAACCTCCGAAGTTTTCCTAATGGGGGAAGAAAATGAATTTCCTACAGGGATTTTTTTGTGCAAACCTGTCTGATTCTTGTCCTAGTCAAGTCTTGGCCATTTTATCACAATCGCTTTTTCTAGGACATTTTACCGAAAGAAATACGAGACGTGAACATGGCCGACAATAATGTCCTGACAACTGAAGCGTTCCAGCGATGCCAACGTCTAGAAACTTTAAACTTTGCCGGAAATCCGGTCAAACGCTTTCAAGACATCGAGCATCTCTTCGGACTTACCAAACTTCAAAATTTAACCTTTGTCGACCAAATGTATGAGCCTACTCCACTTTCATCGTTAATCAATTACAGATCCTACATCATCCGAAAAATGCCCCATTTGAAATACCTCGACAACTTCAAAATCGAAGAAGACGAAGAGAAAACGGAAAAGTACTTTTCATTAAAAACTTCAATTTAACTATTATCTCAGGCTTACTATATGAGAAAAGTAAGGTACTATAGCGTGGCTAGCGCCGCCGCTTGGAATAAATACTTCAACGAAAAAAATCAAGAAATTTTAAAAAGCTTTAACGAATGAGAGATTTAAAAAAGAAACATTACATAAACGCTTTATTGGATTTAAAAGCAGAAAAAAGAAAAGGATTATAAATTAAAGGAAGAGTGTAAAAAATTAAGACAGCAGCTCGACAGCGCCTCTTTCAACTGGGAACTCAATCATGGCCGCTGCAACGAAGCTATCGATAAAAATCACAAAGTAACCCACTTCCATAGTCTTTATTACAAAACGTATAATTTCTAGATAAAACTAAATCTTCTAGAAATGGAGCTTCAAAGTTATGGCAACGTCCAGTTTATAGAACATAAAAAAGACTCCAAACTTTTAACAATTCTTGAGGATTGTCTTCAGAATTTTATTTGCCCTTTGTTCAAAAGTAATTAAATAAATTAATAAAATAATAAAAATAAATTTATTAGGCATATAAATTTAAAATCAGTGAAAGTCGACAATGTCATCCAGATCGCTCAAGCGCATCATAATTCTTTCGAAAAACTCCGCAGAGTTTTCGACCCTTGAAAGCTGCCCTGAAGATCACTTTTATCCTACAGAGCCCTTGCCGTCGTAGACCTTGACGAATGGCCATACGATTTTATTCAAAATTATCTATCACCGAGACCGGTAATATAACTTAAATAATATAACCTCCAAATTGTTTTGAAGGAAAGCGACGATACCTGTTGGATCACGAACAGCATCGGTATTGCGGACAAGATTGGTTGACTGCAAACGGAATTTATAAAAATATTCTTTTAACCAACGAGAAAAAACAAGGCCATCGAGTCCTAATTATGCTATATGTTTTTCTTTGGACGAACTGATTAGGTAATTTTAATTTCCTTTTAATTTTTATTAGGTTCGGACCTTTAGAATTTATGGAAAAAGTTTTTTTTTTTTTGAAAAATCTAAATATGTTCTGATGCTAAATTTCCAAGTCTGTATCTATTGTACTTTTTTCATAACACGGTATGTCCAAATCACTGGTCAATGCAGCACTAACACGTTTTTAAGGACCAAAATGTTGATACCAACATAAATTTTGTTTTATTTTTAAGCTGCACAAAAGAAGACTGATATCATCACACATAAGTGACAACGATGAGTCAAAAGAGTGTTTGTGCGCCTGCTGTAAAATATATCGAACTTCAACATCCGAAAATGTGGTCCCTTTATTCGTACTAACTTCCATTACGAATACAAAGTAACCGTCCAAAAACTTATTACAAAAATGTATCTTTTTTTAAGGATTGTGAAAAAATAAGCAAAAAAATGGAAATCCCATCTGGAGCGATTTAAAACTCGTCTGCTTATCGACTGTCGTAGAAAACCCAAAATTCGACACCGTTTCCTGGCAAGGGCTGATTTCTTTAAGTTTGACCAAATGTCGCCTATCTTCTTTTGGACCGGTTTCTCCTATCCCAAGCATCCAGAAACTTGATGTGAGCTACAATAAATTTTCAAACTACAAGAAATATTCAGAATATTTCCAAATTTGACGAACCTCCTCGCATCTTTTAACGAAATATCACATGTCGCAAGTGGCAATGAAATGTATGGCTTGGAAGAAATCGACCTGCAGTGGAACAAGCTCACTTTTCTGTACAGCTCTCTTCAAAATCTGAACAGATTCTGCCCAAATTTGTTGACCCTAAACATGAACTACAACGCCTTCAAAGACATCTATGAGAAAACCCACGTCGACTATTTCGTCAGAAAGCTTTTCCATCCCCTGCGCAGATACAACAATGAATGGATGACTAGCGAAAATGTCCTTAACACCTACAAACTAACCTTAAAAGAACTCCCCATGGCTTATTTGTCAGAAACAAACCTGACCAAAATAAAGAACCCAATTAAAATATCATGGAGTGCACCGATTTGCCTAAAACAGACAGAATTCAAGCCAACTTCACACGTCGCCATAAACGAACAGCGTGAAATAACCTGCGTCTATTTAGACAACTACATTTCTTTCCATGAAGTCCAATTCGACTTCCCAAAAAGCAGCATAAGATGGCTCACCATCAAAATAACCATTTGACCAACTTGAAATTCCTCACAAACATAACTCGCGTCAAAGAAATTGATTTATCCTTCAATCTCCTCCAGAAAGTAGGCGACATTTTCCTACCGATGAAACACCTAGTCAAACTGAATTTGATGGGCAATTATTTGACATCTCTAGAAGGCTTCAAAGGTGCCGATTTACCACTTTTGAAGGTCTTCAACGTCTCTAAAAATAGTCTTAAATGTTTCACTGGAATTGAAGGTTTAGTTAGCATTGAGGAGCTCTACGCAGCTTCGAATGACTTCAAAAAATGGGAAAATCTCGAGTTTATTCGAGAATGGAAAATGTTGAGGGTCATCGATCTGTCGGACAATGACATCAATGATCCGATGCTGAAGAAGTTCGTTTTATATCATGGATCAAAAGTTGAAGTATGTTTCGAATCCGAAAAACCTATTGTAGGAGGAACATTTTTAATATTTTAGTACGTAAATGGTTCTCCTGTCAGCGAATCAGATATCACCGCTGCCACCAATGCTTTGAGCGGACTTCTCGACAAAGACTATCTCCATAAACTGCACAAGCCACAAGAACTTATGCATATGACTGAGCTAACAATTAAAAAAGTCGGCTTAAGACAGGTAAATTTTTAATACATTTTGGATCATCAGCAAAAAAAATGGATTTTAGATTTCTCTAGGTTCTTAATGACTGCGAATCTATCGAGCATTAATTTTGAACGAAACAATCTGACAACCTTAAGTCCTCTTTCGTACATAAAAAGTTTAAAACTCTCTGCCTCTCGCACAATCAGATCTCCAGTTATGGAGATGGGACGGAAAACTTTGAGAAACTTGAAGTCTTGTATTTGAACAACAATAGCATCAACGATTTAACTCATTGGAACTAAATCGATGTCCAAAATTGTCGACTTTATTCCTTCATGATAACCATATCACATCATTGGAAGGTAAAAAATTAGATAAATGAAAACTAATATAAATTTTATTTCAGGGCTGAGAGAAAATACTTCTTTGGTTCATTTGATTCTCGACAGAAACAAACTGACTGAAATTACTCCAAATGATTTTCTCTCATTCTTCAACCTTCGAGATCTCTACTTGGAATCAAATCAACTAAAAGATCTCAACTTCTTAAAAAGCCTAAAAAGCCTTAAAAGATTATTTGTCGCCTTCAATAAAATTCAGGTAAAAAGAAATGTTGGGCGATATTTCCGCCATAATGGCTGTGCCCAAGTTCCGAAGAGTTTTGTATTTATTTGGAGTATTTTGTCTTTTTTAGGAGCCTTCTACGTTGGAAAATTTGGCCTACGTATCTAAATTGAAAGAAATGACTTGTAACGGGAATCCTATTGTAGGTTTAACATCCATTACACAACTATTTATAACCTCCTGCCTCGCCTTGTCTACATCGATGGATTTATTATGATCAACAGAATAATAATAAATAAATAAATGAATAAAATAATTTTTTAGAGTAATTATTAATTAGCAAGGTAGTTCCTTAAAAAATGGCGACGAATGACTGACAAAATAACCTCATGATTGGTTAATCCCTTATCAATTCTCTGCTGGTTTGAAAGACACTCTCATGGAGGAAATACAATAACTTCACTTAATGAAAGTTGATTTTTTTTAAATGAGTATATTTACAGCTTGTTCTTTTACAAATAAAGAATGCATTTAACAAGAAAAAAAAAGATTACAAAAACTACGTGACTAGGGAGCTAAAAGTAAAAAATGGTAATTAACGTGATTTAGAAGCAACTTTGGTGTCTTCTTCATCATCGCTGTCACTTGAAGAAGATGATGAGGATGAACTCTGATTCCTTTCAGGAATTGTGTATTTAAACTGTCGTCCAGAAAGTTCAACGAGATTTTTCAGTCTCGACAAAACCGAACGATTGATCTCATCCAGTGCAGACTTTCAAAGATTCTTCTAATACTTTTTTCACACCCTTGGGACATCGTTGCCTTTAACTAAAAGAAGAAAATTAAAAACCTGTTTATTAAAAAAAAAAACTTACTTAAAATGTCCATTTTACAGCTGTAAGCGATGGCAAGGGATCGGCTTTCTGGGGGATTCTTATGATTCTTATGAATACGCTCCAATAAGTCATCAATCAAGTTTAAATCTGAGTTACCCCTCGCCGCGGCCAATATCGGCTGGAACATGAGGCGATCAATATTCTTTATCGATTCCCAAGCCTTTTCTGCTTTTTCTTTGTTGTTATTTAAAGTGTGATGAACCCAGAGAACGTTCATTGGAGCCAAAATGCCCTTTTGGTGATAAACTTGTGCGAGCTCTTCAACTAAAAAATTAATTTTTTAGCATGCTTTTTCACTGGACGGCAACTTAAATTAGATGGAAGGAGAGATGTGGGAAGAGGGACTGCCGTATTGGTGTGAGTCCTTGACCACTGACCCCCAGGAAGTGGGGGGTGTTATACCACATTGCTAAGCACAGGCAAACATAACTTTCATTACTTATATAGATCCCAGGATCCCAGACCTCTCCTAACACCAAACAAAAAAGGAAAAAATGATAATTACATTCAGGAATAATATCAGGCATGCTGTTTAAAATCGAATAAATTCCTCCTCTTGGAAATAGACTGTTTGCAGCATTGATTTCTTCTTGAGTTTTCGCAGAGTTTATTTGCTCTTTTAATTCCTTCATAACTTCAGCTCCTCTTCCAGCTTCTACCATACAGTGAGTGCGACGGTTGATAAACGAGATCATTTTTTTAATGTCCTAAAAAATAAATAAGTAAAAATTTCCGGAAAATTATAAGAGCATTACTTCATTGATGTGTTTGCCGATGGTATCGATGGCGTCAATGTCGCCCATTTTGGCTAAATTGTTAACAAGGAAGCCGATAGTCTTCACATTTGGTTTTTCATCAGCTTCTAACCATTGTAAAGTCAATTTACTCGCTTCCCCAACTCGACCGCTGTTGATCATCAAGGTTATAAGTCGGGATCGATCGTTCATTGTGAATTCAGGATCAGAGCTTAGCCTAAAATAAAATTAAAGAAAACTTAAAAACAAAGAAAAGAACAATTACTTATTCTTGTAAATTTCAAGAGCTTCATCGAGTTCTTTAGCATTGATGGCAGTTCTGAATGTTTTCACAACGTAAGAAGAGTTTTTTGGCACATTTGGTGTCTTCCGAGGTTGTTTTTGGGCAACTATTAAAAAAAAAATAATAATATAATTTTCCAGTTAAATATCATCATACCTGTTTCTGAAGCCTTGACAACTTCAGGTATTTCAAAGGGAACAGGACGGTCGTGTCTTTTCAAAAGATTTCCTAATTTGATCAAAAACTTTTCTGATGGTTGAACATCTTCATCCTGCATTTGAGTCCAGAGACCCAATGCTTTGTCTACTTGGTCGTTTTTGTCTAAAAACAACCATTAAACATAAAAAATATGTGAAAATGAATATACCATAAGATGAGAGAATGTTGATAAATATCAGCTCTGTTGATATGATTGAGGTCTTTAGTGACTTCGACAAGACTTTCCAAATAGTTTATGTGACCTTCATTGGTGTATCTTTCGCATGCTGAGTTCAACCTCTGTGTTCGCGTCCTTAATCCAGGTGTCTCAAGGATCTTTCGTGCTTGCCGTATCCTTCCACATTCAACAAACGAAAGTACAAGATCGTAAAGGCTGTTGACTTCTCCATGTATCTGGGTAGAAAGGTCAGTCAACTTTTGAAGATTAGTAGAATCTTCCTTTTCAATAAGTTTGCAAGCAAGCTCGTTTTTCCAAGGGGTCGCTCTGTATTTAATGCAGCACTCTTCAAATGCTTTCAATGCACTTTCCATATCATCCCTAAAAATCATAAAGGATATTTTTTAACTGTTTCATGAGGTTACTGGAGCCAGACAACTAGGATTCAATTGGTAGCCAATTCATAGCCCCTCTTCTGCTATAGAAGTGACTCCCAATCCCCAGCAGTCATTCTTCTCCACTGGTACCCCAGAACCCCAGTGCAAAACCGCCACCTCTATAAGCTCAAAACCACATTACTTACTTTAGAAGGTGAACTTTTATTAAAGGTCCCAGAATGATATTTGAAGGGCTGACGTAGTTGCACTCAATGATAGTATTGAATAAAGTCTGAAGCTTTTCAACATCTCCTTTTTCAGCAAGTAAATTCAAGAACTTCCATACACTTGAAATCAAAAGGAATCCTTCCTTGGCTTCCGGCTGAGAATGTTCTTTTAAAAATGATAAAGCCTCTAAAAAAAGGAAATAATTTTTTCAATAAATCACTATTAAATATTACCATCGAATTTATCGGCTTTGTAGAGCAACATGGCGATTTTGACAGGTTTCGAAGCATCGATGACAAAATCGGGATCGTTGGTGTCTAATTGTTTGAGCACTTTCAAGGCTTCATCAAGTTTTTCATGATGAACGAACAGTTCAAAAAGTTCCATGTTTACATTTCGGGAGATTTCAAAACCTTCTGCAATCAAGTCATCTCTCAGTTTGACGGCTTTTCGAGTTCGCGGTTACGGCAGAGAGTGACAAGAAGCTGCTTTTTGAGTCCATTGGTATTTGCTCCTTTGTTTTCGCCAGATTTTATAAGATTAAGAAGAGTGGACTCGTTCTGTTCTAGTTTAAGACGACGAGCAGCCGGACGTTTGAGTTCGGACAAGGCAAGCTCGGAAGATGTCAATTTTGTAAGAAGAGTTGAAATCTCTTGAGTGAGTTCATCGCCACTCAATTTATTCTGAATCATCTCAGCAACTTCGCTGCTTATCCCAATTCCAAGCTCAAGATATTTCTAAAAAAATCATTAGTTATAACATTAATATAAATTAAATAATCATACATTTAAAATTGAAGGGAGAAGCTGACTCCTTTCTGTTCTTAAGAAGTGAACGACGTCGACTAAAACTCGACCACCAGGTTCAACGTCCTCTGCATCCGTCTCCTCCATAAGTCGCACAAGAGTGACCAATGAAGGGACATCCTTGGTCGCGATGAAAGCAGACACAAGCATCTTTCTGTTAGACACAGTTGAATAATTTGCTCGGAACAGCAGCGCCACTTTTTTCGCTTCTTTGATTTCATTCAAACAGAAGATATCCAACCATCGCAGAAGCGGCAGAAGCGATGCTCACACTTCCTTGTCGCAATGTATGAATACCTTGTTCTCCAATCAGATTCTTATCGAAGTATGGTATCACGTAATCTCTTAATGTTTCACCACTTGGCGGCTGTCCTACATCTTGTGCCATTTGCGAAAGCGTCAATAGAACTCCTAAACAATAATCAAAATCAGAAATGGGTAATAATTTCATGAGTCAAATTGGAATGACAGGATGGTATCCAAGGGGTTTTTTTTTCTTCTCCACAGATTCTCTCCACCATTGTCCCCAAAACAGGGTTTCCCATACTGCAAGCTTCAAAGTATTGAATACAGAGAAAAGGCCAGCAGAACTGAGGAATCCCCCCCCCCCCATGTAAGGTATGAAATTATTGAATTGTTATACCACCAATCACGCAATACAACTCTTTTATTGAACTGGCAATTGGGCAGAACACTTTCCTCTCCCACTCCCATAGTCCTGCAGTAAGATTACCATTTAAGTTTTTGGCTTTTCCATATTGTACCAAAACGGGCCAATAGTAATGGGTTAAAACGCTGTCTTCCTTTGCAAGAGCGGAGAGTAATTTAAGGCTCGTTTCTGGGTTATCCATTTGAAGACTCGCTTCAACCGCATTCAACAAAGCATACTGATTCCCAAGTTGCTTCAGTTCTGAGCACAACTCCAAATAGTTTCAGCAGGCTAAAGAATTTGTTCAAATTTTATAAGCACTATTTTTTTTCCATTCAACTCACTTTTTTAACTCCGACAATTTGTTTAATCAAAAAATTCCCTGTTGGGGTTGATTCTCCTTCAGCGGACGAAATCTTCGGCATCACCTTCAGGACTTCAAGGGCTACTTTGTCTCCTTTGCTTACCAACCGCAGAATCGTATTTTTCGCATCATGATTAAAACCGGACATTTCTTTTAACAAACTCAAAATCTAAAATAAAAATTAAAAAAAATCTAAATGAAGACATTTTTTACCGGTTGGACATGTTCTGAATGATTATTGATTGCTAATGTGTAACAACTTCTAATAAATCGCGCCCAAACAAATCAATTTCGTTGGACTTACAATCACTAATTGTTTTCAGTATGGATTCAATATCGCCATGTTTGGCATAACCACATAAAAGTGCAGTATAAGTTTCATTTGATGGCTGTAAATTCGCTTGTTTCATAACAGACAAAATCCCGACGGCGCTTTCCATATCGCTGAAAATATTAAATTAAATAATTAATTTCTTAAGAAGGATTTAATTACTTGCACTGTGAATGTCCAACGATAAGGGAATTAAAAACGCTTTCGTTGACCGGTATTTGTTTCTCTTTCATGAATTCAAGAATGCTCTTGGCGCCATCGATGTCCCCTTTTGACAGTAGACGGCAATCAGACGCTGAAAAGTAACGCGGTTCGGCTCGATCCCTTTTTGCTCAAGTTTCTCCAAAAACTCGCTCGGAGAACTGATGGTCGTTTTCAAGGTAGACTCTGAGTAAAGCATTATAATGGCTTATGTCGTAAGGCACACCTGACAAAAAATAATTAGCTTTCTTCACAGAAAAATCATCTTATCAATACCTAATTTTTCAAAAGTTTCCCATATTTCATTGACAAGCTGAGTCCTCACTTCTGGGCGTTCATCTGGGACAAGATTTCCGCAGCATCTGATCAGCATCAAGGACTGTGTGCTAGTAGCATGTTCTACAATAACGATTAATACTGCATCAATTAAATTAAATTGAATTTACTTGTAAGACGGATTTCATTGAAAACTTGTTCCAGTTCTTTTTTCGATATTCTCCCGCCCGTCTGACATCTTGGTCAAGCTTCTGAATGGATCGGTCAATCGCTTGCGTCAAATTTTTGGAGGCACGTTGGGTCGCATACGCTCTAAAAGATTTGGAAAGTTAAATTTAAAGACGCGAATTCCCACCAGTGCAGTAAAAGGCCCATTCCCGACACTGCTGCATAAATTGCCTTTCTCCACACTGGTACATCAAAGGGATTAGTTGCAGTGCCTATTCCCGCACTAGAGCGTAAAAATACGCTAAAGAATTTTTATTCCATATCTTACCGGTTGCTACTAACAAGCGCTAAACTCTTCTGGACCAAGGAGGCGTCCAATCCTCGTGGTTGGGCGATCGCGATGTTCCTCGCAAACGAGAAAATATGTTTTATAAATTTCGACGACCGTAGCATCGACATGATAATTATGTTAAAAAAAACCAAATGCAGAGAGAACTTAAAACTTCTAATTTAATAGAAAAGAATTTTTCGCCGCACACACCGTATGGAAGGTAACAAACTTCTTACTTCTCAGTTTGGACAAAACATAAAAAAAAATCCACTCTTCCCCTATCTTCCTAAATTCTATTTCTACAAATTTTACCTCACATTAAACTTTAAAAATTCCATTTTAATAAATATGTACTAATGTACAAATCATGGATATAAATGCAAAAATAAAGATAAAAGAGGGTTTTTTTGGCAATACTGCGAATAAAAGTTGAAGTTTAAAACCTCCTAAATTTCAAAAATTTAACGAATGTAACTTTCTGTGGATTTTGATCTTAGATGATCCTTTAAGTATGGATGATGAAGTCCCGTCAGGTAATTCCAAAGAAGTATTTTAGGTGATGTATCTGATAAGAGTTGTTAATGAAATAAAGAAACTAAACTACCTCCAGCACCTGAGTTTACAAAACTCTTCGCCACTGGGGAAGTAAAACCTAATTTTTGTGCTGCAACTATAGCCATCTTTTTATCTTTATGAAAGAGAAGTTACTGTATTACCCTCAATGTACTGTTTTTTCTCATTGAAAAGTGAAGCGATTTTTCCCTAGGGCATAAGCAGGGTTGCCAGGAAATTTATTTCCATTCATTTACCCTGAAAAACTCCCAAAATCTTGGTGATATTGGTCATTCTCGACCAGGTCAAACCAAACATTTGCTCCAAAAAGCTGGAAAATATTGAGGAAACTACC
>JACGAQ010003475.1:0-28613 GCA_014119065.1 Orius insidiosus
ATACTTGGGGATATCGTTTATAAATTTTATGCGCGAATAAACAGACGGTAATCAAGGCGGTCCGGGAGTTAACGATACGGCCGGGGGTTGAATAAAATGTAAAGCAGGGTGTAAATCCCCCGAGGGAACGCCCCTTCGGAAATAATTTGGTCAGCAAATCAACCCTTTATTTCTCAAATTTACCCCCAAAATGTTTTCCTCCTATGAATTTGTGGGATTCGCCGCAGATTGAAAAATCGATTTTCGAGATTCCGCCCCGGCTCAAAAAGGCCCTTTTTTTACGCTAGGAATCTGCTCAAGACGTAAGATCGATACAACCAAGTTAACGTCTACAGTAGGCGAACACGTGATTAATATGGAATATAGTTTAGGCCACACTTTTTTCGTTCTACAACGCTTTCGTTCCACGTAAATCGTGTAACACAAAAGTGTAGGAAGGTTGCAAAATTGGAAGGTTATGCTGCTTAGTCATCGAACGCTAGCAGGTCCTCCATTGATTTCTACTCACGAAAAAATGTGGCAAAAACTCTCTCCCCAATGATTTTGAAGCTCCGTTTAACCTAAAATTTAGCTTTAAATACGTTGTTTCTTAAACCCTAAAGTTTAGAAGCTAATTGAAACTCTTGGTTGAAGTTTAGGCCACACGTTTTTCGTTCTACGCTTCGTTTCAAACGTAAAAGGTGAACGGTTGGCAAGTAAAGGAGTAGCAAGGTTGCAAGATTGGAAGGTTATGCTGCTTAATCATCGAACGCTTGGAGCGCTAGCAGGTCTTCCCAGTGATGTCCACGAAAAAATGAGTGACAAAAACTCTTTAATCCCAAATGATTTTGAAGCGCCATTTAAACCTAGAATTTAGTTTAAAATATGTTGTTTCTTAAACCCTAAAGTTTAGAAGCTAATTTGAACTATTGGTTGAAAAGACATCATGTTTTTCGTTCGACAACGCTTTCGTTCCACACGTAATCGTGAACGGTTGGCTACAAGTAAAAGTGTAGCAAAGTTCCAAAATTGGAAGGTTATTTAGCTGTCATCGAACGCTTGGAGCGCTAGCAGGTCCTCCATTGATTTCTACACGAAAAAATGATCGGCAAACACTCTCTTTAATCCCCAAATGATTTTGAAGCGCCGTTTAAACCTAAAATTTAGTTTAAAATATCTTTCTTAAACCCTCTAAGTTTAGAAGCTAATTGAAACTCTTGGTTGAAGGCGCTTAGGCTAATTCGATTCCAGAAAGTTACCGTCGAGAGGTTATACGGCCATTTAAAGGGATGATTTTTGAGAAAATGGCACCAGGGTTAATTGATATTGCGGAGAAAAACAAAAGGGGAGAACCCCAAGTTAATGATGTGTGTTCAAGTGCGGTGAGATAACAGGGAGATCTCCAACAACAAAAAGTTTATAATTGAAACCTCTTTTTTCCTGGATAAATCTACATATTTTTGAATCATGCATAACCTCAACACGAAATATGACGCGTGAGTGGTGTCACAAACCACTCACGGAATAGGAGCGCACCAAGATTCGTAAAAGAGCTATGGGAAGCTTCCACCAAGGTGAGACGTAAGATACTTAAAATATGAACAGAAAGAACATGCCTTTTAGATATTGCTTTTGAACAAAATGTGTCGAGAACAAAAAACTGAATTAGTAAATGGGGACGAACAGGTCACGTAGAGGCCGCCGTAAAAACGAGTGATTCCCGAGGAAGGGTCGTCTAACGCACCCGAAACCCATTAAAGTTTATAACCTCAACCCCCAACATATATTTTAATCCATCCCTTTTATCGATCAACGGGAGAAATTAGTGAGAAGTGGAGTTAACGAGAGGTAGATTAGTGATTCAAAGCCCCGTCCAGAAGCTATTGGGTATTTGTGCTTTATTGATCAGTTCTCTCCAAGATAAGAGGCTGGAGGTCTCAAAATCAACCATTCACCGCTGCTATTAGAAAGACGTTAAGGTTTACGCATAAACTGCCGGTTTTTTCCCCCTCGAAAATCTAAATGATCATTTACAAAAATAACCTAATAACAAAACTTCCTTTCTTTTAAAAATGATGCTGATGAGTTTAAATGAAGTTAAGCAAGGTGCATCCGTCTTTCTATTCACTGTCAGAAAAGGGAAAAACTAACCCTCTGCTATTTAGGGCCCAAAAAAAGCAACCAAAATGGGCGCTGATCATTGATGGACTTTATCAGGTATATTTAGAATAGAAGAAAGTTAAAATGAAGTTAAGCAAGGTGCATCCGTTTCTATTCACTGTCAGAAAAGGGAAAAACTAACCCTCTGCTATTTAGGGCCCAAAAAAGCAACCAAAATGGCGCTGATCATTGATGGACTTTTATCAGGTATATTTAAATAGAAGAAAGGAAACCCCATTTCTAGTTAGGTAAAAGAAATTTTTCGACAACTTTAGTCTAGGCTTGCGGAGTTTCGCCTAGAGTTACACAATAGTCATTGTTTTCTAGCTCGCTTTTCTAAAGATTGTTCCAACCTTTTTTTAGTATTGTGAATGCTAAAAAACCGTTTAACCTCTTAGGCCACAAAACCATAAATCATCAAGCATTAAGAAATTCAACACAAACCGCCCCATATTCAATTTATTTTTAAATTAAAAGCTTTGAGATGGGGAAAAAAGGGAAAAAAACAAAAATCTGCGGTGACATTTTTGTTTAATTATAAAGATAAAAGGGAATTTTCGTAATTAAACCATTTCAAATGCTAATTTAGAAGTAGGGAGAAAAAAGATTTGTTTCTTTTTTCGGCTTTTTTTAGCGATTGGCCCAGAAACGAAAATCAGGTTTTAGAGCGAATCGGAACTAAAGAGGATTACTGAATTTAATTGTTGATTTCACACCTTTCCACCTCGCTGAGGTAATCGAACTCTTAGAAGACATTTTTCTTTTTAAATTAAAATAACTTTCGTACATAAAAGACATCATTTTAGAATAAAAATAACTTAAAACTCAGTAGTACCAACTGAATCAATAAGGCATTATTTACACAAAGAGGCAAAGATTTTTCAGGAATTTCCTGATCTTTCTGCCGAGCCCTTTTGTGGTTTTTCTACGGTCTAAGCGGATCCGACCACAAAATTCAACCAAGAGTTAGACAGATGCCTAAATTACTTTCCTATATTTGAGCACTAAAATCGTCGGAAAATTGTTTAAAAGCTACGTTAGTTTTGTGATGTTATACGGTTGGGAGCAGTTTTTCCGAAAAAGTTTTCCTTTGGAAAATGAAAAGCTTATTTTTCGACTAAAACATTTTTTTCCAAAAAACCCGCTAGCCAATATGTAGCTTTGACGAACTCTTTCCAGCGTTTCTAGAGATACTAGCTATATCAGATTTTGGGGTTATAAACGGTGTTTCTTTTATAAACACTCTCTAGGACATCTTCTATAAAAAAAACTCCATTTTTTTGCGTATTTCCATCGAGAAGCACCCTTTTAATGCGTTTTACTATCTTTTTGCCAAGAACACCGATTTCCGGCGTTTTCTGCCGAACATAAACAGTTTTATCACATTTTTAGGCGTTGTCACGGTCTTTCTTCCGATAAACACCCTTTTTGGGTGTTTCCCGTGGTTATTTGTCCAAAAAAACACCCATTTCTCCGATTTTCAGGTTTCTCTCGATTTTTCGGTCTTTTGCCCTAAGAACACCGTTTTCCAGAAATCCTCCTCCGCATAATTACACATAGTTTACTTTTTGAGAGAGTCATAAATGAGGATAACTACATTTTACCGTTGATTTCACACCTCGCCGATTTTATTAATATCGTAATAATAAACAAGACAACCTTTACTAGATGAATCATTCAATTGCCATCAATTGAGGTTAATTTTCATTTAAATGTTAGTGCGTTTTAGAATAAAAGAAGAGAAAAAAACATGTTTTTAATATAAAATAAATGTTCAAAATTAAAATGTCATTTAAGATTCAAAATTTGTCATAACACGTCTAATAGGCCTCAAAATCGCTCATAAAATGGTAATAAAGTCACGAAGGCAATAAAAATGTAAATATTGTGTATTTAATATATTCAAATTGCCCAGCAATCATGACACTTGGAGCTCAAAGTCATGCGAGGAGAAAATTTTTAATTATTATATAAAAGCGTAAAAACGTTTTTTTTAAGATTAGACTTAATGCATAAGTAAATTGCAATATCGGTTTTTTTTTTAGGTCAATCGTTATTCGAAGGGAAAAATTGATCGGGAAAAAACACGCGTGTGTCTAATTTTGGTCTCTTTTAACATTCACCCCCTTCTTTTATTTTAAAACTTTCATTGTGTCCTTTTGCTCATTTATTTTAAGAACAGGAAACCCTCCGCTGTGTTTTCTTTAAAAGTCAAAAAGATTTTTCTAATTTTAAAAAATTTTTAAATTGAATTTTCGTGTTTTTCTTACACTTTCCGGGTGGTTCGATTTCAAGGATGAATTACTCAAAGAATTACCATATTGCATTTTCAAAAAAAATTACTTCTAGGAAATGAAGAGCTTCCAACGAAAACTTCCTTAAAGAGAAGTAACAATACAGGAGGGGTAAGTATAACGGAGGGGAAAGTATAAGTCAGGGGAAGTATAACGGGGGAAGTATAAGGGAACGAAAGTATAAGGGAGGGAAGCATAACGAGGGGAAGTTTTTTTTTCGAAAAATTTTCCAAGTTGGTTTTTTCGAAAATTGTCTAAGTTTTTTTTTGAAAAATATTCCGTTTTTTTTTTTTTTTCCGAAAAATTTTCCGAGTTTCTTTTTTTTTTTCAAGTTTTTTTTCGTTTTTTTTTTCGAAAGATTTTCTAAGTTTTTTGTCCAAAAATTTTCGTTTTTTTTCGAAAATTTTTAAGTGTCAAGGTAGAAATAATGGACTCTTTGGCCTAGGGATGTGCCTCTCGTAATGGGTAGAAGTATGAAATTTCTCCCTACTAAAAAAATATAATTAAAAAGTGGCATTTTTTACACAAAAAATTCGTAAAAAATATAAGGAGTAATTGGTGAAAATCGGACCAACGCGACGGTTTGGTCTCACGAATTTTTTAAAATTTCAAACAGACATATCTCCGCCATTTTTTCGAAATTCAAAAATCGCCCTCATTAGTTTCTTGTTCACCGACTAAAGAAAATATGGTGAAAATCGGATGAAAACTGTGGCCGTATAGTGTACCGGAAAAAAATGCTACGGCCGGCCGGCATCACAGACAAAGTTGAGATCCATATTCGAATTGCCCTACGGGGTCTGAAAGACCCTTCCCCAAAAACCTGACGTGGAGGGTATATCACAATAACTTCTTTGGAAGATAAAAATAAGAAGACAGTTTTATAAGACAAAATAGTTTAAAGGGCTCAATTTATATTCAGACTAATTCGAAATCGTATGACTTCATTAAAAACTCATCATCAAGAAGTTGCCCGGATTGAAAGGGTTGGGAAATCTCTTTTAAAATTAAATTAGAATCAACCCCAACTTCCGTGTAGTTAACAGGAAATAAGACATTTTGATTCTTTTCTAATTTAAAATAAGAAAAAAAGTTTTTTATAATAGGTTATTCACACCGCAAAAATACCCTATTAGAAACTTTTACTCTTTTCAAACTTTTCATTCGGCGATTTCACAATATTCTTCCGTACTTGAATCTAGATTTATATATGCAAATAAAGTAACCTTGTCTGAATTGAGAGGACGACCTAGTTTTTAGAAAGAAGGAGGAAAAAATTGAGATAAAAAATTTATAAAGATGTTCCGGAAGCTAAATGTATGAAGTCGAGAATAAAAAAAGTTTATTAAAATTATAATAAGCACTCGAAAATAATCGAAATAATTTTTTTTTTGTTTTAAAAGGCTTTTGAAGTGACAAGTGTTTCATTGAAGTACTAAAACCTAATGAGGAAAAAAAAAATAAGGAAGTTAAAAAAACCGTCTAGTTTTATGTTTGTGTAAAATCTTGTTTTTAAATGTCTCGATGATCGATCGCCTTGACTTTGTTGCGTCAAATAACGGGCACTTACTTAAAGATTGCGTGAATTTTAAAAGTGATTAATAATATGGGATCACAGAAGCAAAGAAATACTTGTTTTGTCGTTTTTTGACAAGAAAATAAAGGGAAACGCCCGAAAATCTGATATCAACGGGTTTCATGGGGCGAAAAACGCTCAAAAATTAGGTAAAAAGAGGGGGCGTTGGCCGAAAAACAAGGAAAACTCCGGAAAATCTGGTTGTGAGGGAAATTTTTTCGTCCAAAAAAACTTTTTTACTGAATTTAAAGGCGCCTGCTTGGCGGTAAAGGAGAAGAGGGTTGCTACGCTAGAAAATAGAGGAAAACGCCTGAAAATCCGATAAAAGAGGGTCTGAAGGGCAAAAACTGAGAATAACGCTCAAAAATTAGGTAAAAGAGGGTTTTTGACCAGAAAATAAAGGGAAACGCCCGAAAATCTGATATCATAGGGTTTCAAGGGCGAAAAAAGCTCAAAAATTAGGTAAAAAGAGGGGGTATTGGCCGGAAAAACAAGGAAAACTTCGGAAAATCTGGTTGCAAAGGAAAATTTTTAGCCCAAAAAAACTCTTTTTCGCTGAATTTTAATGCGCTTGCTTGGCGGTAAAGGAGTAAAAGGGTTGTTACGCTAGAAAATAGAGGAAAACGCCTGAAAATCCGATATTAGAAGGTCTGAAGGGCAAAAAACTGAGAATAACGCTCAAAAATTAGGTAAAAGTGGGCTTTTTTTGCCAGAAACCAAGGAAAACGCCTGAAAATCAGGTAAAAGAGGTCTGAAGGGCAAAAACTGAGAATAAAGCTCCAAAGTTATGATTTTATTTGATCGACCAATTTTTGTTGTTTTTTTTTGATTTGTGGGATGGTCCTAGGGAGCAAACAAAACGGAAACAAAATGACCGGAAAATCAGTTTTGTTTGCTCCCTAGACCATCCCACAAATCAAAAATAAAAAGCTCCAAAGTTACTTTTAAAAAAAGGAGGGGGTGTTGGCCGGAAAAACAAGGAAAACTCCGGAAAATCTGGTTGTAAAGAAAATTTTTTTCGTCCAAAAAACTCCTTTTTAAAGGCGCCTGCTTGGCGGTAAAGGAGTAAGAGGGTTGTTACGCTAGAAAATAGAGGAAAAAGGCTGAAAATCTGATATAAGAGGGTCGGAAGGGCAAAAAACTGAGAATAACGCTCAAAAATTAGGTAAAAGTGGTTTTGTTTTTGCCAGAAACCAAGGAAAACGCCTGAGAATCAGGTAAAAGGTGGAAGAGGTTTTAGGCTAGTAAATGAGAGGTTTCAGGGCCGGATTTTAGTTAAAAAGAAGATTTTATGGCCATAAAAACCCTGAAAATCTGATCATCTTAGCCAGCGACAAGTGTATTGAAGTACTAAAACATGAGGGAGAAAAACGTCCAGTTTTATAAACAATAAAAACACCGGCTTTTCTTAAATCTCGTTTCTAGAAATGTCTCGGGTGATCGATGGCCTCGACGATTTTGTGCAAACGTCAGGCAACGGGCAATTACCTAAAAGAGATGGCGTGAAAAAAATGTGGCCTAAATATTGTGGGGTTTTATATACGTGATGAAGGGAATGAAGGGTGTTTGACATCGGCGAAATTACAGACGAGATTAACTTCCGGAGGATTATCGGGAGGATGCCCTTTCTTCCGTCTCCCCTATTTCAAAAAACAAAATATTCGATCGCCTACAGCCCATTGCGTAATGCTAGAAAGTTGATAAACTTCATCAAAAGAGCGTAATGGCGTTTCAAATATGCAAATTCAATATCCCCTTTTTTTTTTCTGACAACTAGATTTGACACAGAAAAAGGAAAAATCAAAGAAAACAAGGGATAAAAAGAAACGTCAAGCTTGTTTATTGAAGCTAAATGGAAATATGATTTATTCTGTCAGGAAGTAAGAATTAGCCTGTAAAAAGGGGAGGTCTAAAGTTGGCGAACTTTTCGTTTGTTCGCCTTTATTTTTTTGACCCGGATCTCGATGGAAAAAACACTTTGAAAACTTGGTTAAAAAAATAAAATTCTGAAACACCTTTTATTCAAAATGTTGGAATTTCTTTAAAACAAGAAAAAAGGGTGGAATATAACGGAGATGTATCCACTTAGAGAAGACATTTCTTGATAGCCTACAATCATTCAGAAACACCTGCGCTAAAAATATTTTTCAACATTTATTTCGTAATTTATTTATCTTCTGGGAAGAATGGAGAAGTTAGATGAATAGAATAGGAAGGTCTTCTCAACGGTTCAATCACGAAGCCGCTTTCAATTAACGAAATTAGACAAACATCGCTTTTAATTGGGGAGAACTAAAAAAGGCTTTTAAGAAAAAGAGTTCTATTTTTCAATAGTTCAATAATGAAAAAAAAATCCAAAGTTCTTCAAGGTAAAAAGAGTTTTTCGGCAAGAAAATGAGAAAAGCATCTAAAAATCCGGTTAAAATGGATTCACAGCCAAGAAACCCACCATAACCCCTGATACCGTAAAAGAGGGTTTTAAGCCCAAAAATCGAGACAAACGCTTAAAAATTGAAAAAACTAGGCCGAAAACCAAGGAAAACGCCCTACAATCCGGTATAAGTTGTTTCCTAGGCTCTCCAAGCGAGAAAACGACCTCAAGTCTGGTAAAAAGAGAGTTTGTCGGCCAGAAAGCCAAGAAAAACACCTAAAATCAGGTATAAGTTGTTTCCTAGGCTCTCCAAGCGAGAAAACGACCTCAAATCTGGTAAAAGAGAGTTTGTCGACCAGAAAGCCAAGAAAAACGCCTAAAATCCGGTAAAAGTTGTTTCCTGGGCTCACCAAGCGAGAAAACGACCTCAAATCTGGCAAAAAGAGAGTTTGTCAGCGAAATTTTAGCTCAAAAAACCAAGAAATCTCCCAAAAATCCGAAACAAGATCATTTCTACGCCTAGATGCCGAAAGAACGTCTAAAATCTGGCCCAAGAGGCCGAAAAACAGATACAAAAGGGTTTGTGTAGGCGACACAACTAAGAAAAACTCGGTAAAAGACGATTTCTCGGTCAGGAAACCAAGGAAAACGCCCGAAAACCGGTATAAGGCTCTCCAAGCGAGAAAACGCCCTCAAATCTGGTAAAAAGAGAGTTTGTCGGCCGGAAAACCAAGAAAACACCTAAAAATCCGGAAAAAGCGGGGTTTTTTAAGTCAAAATACCGAGGGAAACACATGAAATAATTTGGAAAAAAGGGTTTCTCAACGACAACGCCCAGTAGAAGTGTTTTTTGGTGGTTAGGAAGGTTTCTAGGCTAGAAACCGAGGAAGAAAAAAATTCAAAAATCTGGCATAAGAGGGTTTTTATGCCAAAAAACTGGGTAAAATGCCTTAAAAATTCTGTCAAACGAGAATTTTAGCTCAAAAAACCAAGAAAAACCCCCAAAAATCCGAAACAAGATCATTTCTACGCCAAAATGCCGAAAGAACGTAAAAAAATCTGGACCAAAATGCCGAAAAACAGATACAAAAGGGTTTTTAGGCGACACAACTGAGAAAAACTTGGTAAAAGAGTTATCTCGGTCAGGAAACCAATGAAAACAGCATAAAATAAGGCTAAACAACAGGTTTCTTGGCCGAAAAGTCAAAGATCCCAACGAAAATGAATGAATTCAAAATATGCATAATTTCTCTGTAGCTCTTATGAACAAAAAAGTTTTTTTTGTTACTTCCTTTTCATAAAAGAGAGGGGAACAAACGCCCCTCGAAAATGGCGGTAGTTAAAAGCAGTAGGCAAAACAAAAAATATTGTGTCATAAAAAAACCCCTACAACTTTCTCCATTTTTCCCCGGCAGGCAAAGCACTTAAATCAGTTTTTATTGACTGGGAGAAGACAGAGGGAAGCCGAAACTTCGACGTTTTTAACATCTAATCTACGAGTGTTCTAAATATTGAATTTTTCTGGCAATGTTGACACCTTTAAAACTGAAAGGAATTTGTCGTAGGGCCAAAAACAACTCGTAATTATCTTAAAAGCCTATTTAAAAGTTCCCTTATTAAGGACATAAAGAAAACATGTCATAAAAGAAGTGGAGAGGGAGAACCAATATCGTGAACAATTCAAAACGTTCAATTGCTACGATAGAAAAAAACGTTTTCCATTGTATTACAAATTGAGAAATAATGCACGGGGTTCGATATATTTGCTTTAACCCTATTGTTTTGAAGGAGCGTCTTTGGATTTTTACCGCCCGCGCCTAACAATATAAACCACCCACTATTGTCTTTCCAGATGGGGGTCTTATTGTTTTCGACAGCAAATGTTTTGTGGAATTTTTCGCCGTCCCCGGAAGAGGAGGGCGTGGAGACGACCATATACGCTACGTCCAGTTAGATGAACTTGGTAGCATCCTCCAGACTGGACAGTGGAAACTAGGATCTTTCCTTATTTCAACATACGACCTCACTATCCCAGACTTTAAGTCTGGCTTTACTACCCGCAATAACACACATCTTACAGAGAAAATCCTGTTTCATGCTCTTTATTTTTTGACCCAAAACCTCAAGGATACCTCCTGCTTCAAGGGAAAGTCGCATTTTTTATAACTCATTGTGGCGAAAAAATATCTTTATCCATTTTTAGTGCAGATAAATTCCAGAGTTTAAAAAAGCGACGCCAAAAGTTACTAAAAATACTAGAGGAGAACCCCGTTCAACATGACGCATTTCACCCTAAAGCAGTTGAACACAAAAAATCAGTAGTTCGGCATATGCAATTGAACATAAAGTTCTCAAAAGTTCAAAACTTTTGAGCATAATGCATTTCAACATAAAGCGTTTGGCGATAAACGACTTTTTAATAAATGCGAGTCGACATAAAAAAAGTGCAAGTCACCATAACGCTTCTCATCATAAAAGCCTCTCTATAAACTTGTTGTTTCGCCATAAAACTGTTTCTGTCGTTTGGGCATAATACATCTCAACATAAACTAGGGACAGCGAAAGAGCAAGCCTACTATCGCCGATTATGGCGAACGACAAAAACCTTAAACCTTGACAGTTCACCATAATGCAATTCAACATAAAGCATCTCACCATAAACTAGGAAAAGAATGCAGGCAGCCAATGGATCAGCTCATTTTATGACACAAGGGGGTTAATTTTTTCCTCTCGAGAGGATGTGCGAATTAGTTAAATCTCCACTTTATGGTGAGATGTCATATGTTCAAATGCATTATGGTGAACGTTTTCGACAATTTTCTTTATGTTGAGTTGCAGATTTTTTATGGCAAAACTCGCGATTTCTGCTATTTTATGGTCAAATGCATTATGGCGAACCGCATTATGTCGACATGTACTCAAATACGAGAAGTCTGATAATCCATAAAAGATGACAAAAAATTCCAGAGTTTAAAAAAGCGACGTGAGCCAAAAGTTAACTAAAAATACGAGTAGTCCTAGAAAAAAAAGCGCCTTTGCCAAATTGCTACAAATTTTAAACCAGGCGAAAATTGAGTTATGTCTGTAATTTTAGAGGAAGCGTTTTTCCTCTTTTAAACGAAAAAAAAAACGTCTCGACTCAATTGAATTCCGCTGAGGTTTTCTCATTTCTCTGAGGTTACAAAATTACTAAAAGAGTCATTAAAATAAGTTGGATAATTTCGTGTGCATAAAAAACCGTCAAATTAATTTTAAGAGCGAAATTAACGCATGGGACAAAAGAAGCTGAAGTTGATGTAGAAAGAAAAAAATCCGATTCAGACTTCCTTTGATAAAAATTTTCTCTTTATTCTTTCAGAACTTCATATTAAAAACGAGGCTGCATTTTGTGCCTTTTTTTCAACTAAAATATACTCTAAAAGTTATAATTATTGTCTTCCTTTGCCAATAGGGTCAGTAATTTGTTTTGTAAGGGCTCTATTGCGGTTGAATACTTTAGCATTTGCGGTCGGAAAAGTTGAATGGCGAAATTTCCGAAGTAATCAACTATATCAAAAAGCCGAAAGGAAGTGTGTAAATTAGAAAAGTTTACATATTCGAATTTTCTAACAAGTAAAACTCCAATTAAATCAAGGGCTTCTTAGGGGGGAAACACCAAGAGTATTGTAAATATCGGTTTTAGACAATCGTGAAGTCTGGACAAAAGTTTTTGTTTTTGGAGAAAAAGGGCCCTTTAAAAAAATGGGGTTCTTTATGTATCACAGTAGGGCCGATTTCGGTGAGTAATCCTTCCCATATCTTTTCAAACGAGGCCGAAGTTATTGCGGGAGCGGAACTAGTAAAATAAGCTTCGAAATTCTTGTTTTTGCGGTTTAAAACTTTGCGATAGGCGTCCTTCAATTCAAGAATATAAACGACTCGATTTTATATTTTAGTAATGGCTCATTTTAAATTCAGTACGTTTCGTCCATAACAAATTAGACAATTTAATTCCCAGATTCCCTGGATGAAACTTCATGAATGTCAATGGTTTTGGTTTTTTATTAAAAATTAATTTATCAAGGGCATAAAATCAAGAAATAAAAGGCCTAAAAAGTGATGGCTCCCCAGAAAACGTCGCCATAACCCGAAATATAGGAAGAAAAACGAGAAAACCGAGGAAAAAATCGTTTAAAAAGGGTACGGCCAAAAAACCAAGAAAAGGCCCGAAAATCCGATAAAGGGGTTTCTACTCAATAATTTGGTAAAAATATTTGGATAGATCACCAGAAAATGCGCGAAAATCGGGTTTCTCGGCCAAAATGCCAAGGAAACGCCCAAAACCCCGAGGGTTTCCTGGGCAAAAAACCAGGAAACACTCAAAAATTCGGTAGAGAGATTTCTCAGCCAGAAAACCAAAGAAAACGCCAAAAAATCTGGTTGAAAAGTTGATTTTTTTGCTTAAAACGAAAAACTCTCCACAATTTAATTCCCAGATTGTCCAGGACCTTCATGAATGTCAATAAGTTTTTAATTAAAAATTAATTTATTTACGGTATAAAATCTAGGGCAATCAAAGCACAAAAAGTGATGGCTTCCCCTTTATGTCTTCGGTATTTCAAAGGCCGGTTTTATAGATAGTTAACGAAGGTCGAACCTTTTCCTTCATTAAGAGAAAAGCCTAAAGGGCAGCAAACAAAAGACTTTTCTCCGCGTAAAAAAATAAGCAATTTTCCACTTTTTAATAAAGTAGCAATCACCGAGATATGAGCATCCTGATTTTCTAGACGGAAATCGATATTTTGATAAAAACAACCTTGACCGGTTTTTTTTTAGATTTTGCGGTTTTAAAGTGGGATTACAAGTTAATGTTTGTGACATATTTCAACCTCGATTAAACGGGAAAATGTCAAACTGTCCGAATTTTAGAATTCGGGAATATGACTTTTTTGGGCCTCTACCACAATGCTGCTAAAAAGTACTAGTTTGAAGATCTTCCAACGAAAACTTCCTTTAAGATAAGTAACAATATAGGAGGGAGAAGTATAAGGGAGGGGAAGTATAACAGAGGGCGAAGTATAACAGAGGAGGAAGTATAACGGAGGGGGAAGTATAAGGGAGGAGAATAACGGAGGGGGAAGTATAACCGAGGGGAAGTATAACGCAGGATAGGTATAACGGAGGGGAATATAAGGGAGGGGGAAGTCGGATTTTTTTTTTTTTGAAAAAAATTTTTTTTTGAAAAATTTTCCGAGTTTTTTTTTCGAAAATTTTCAATTTTTCGTAAGTATCAAGGTAGAAATAATGGGATTTTGCCCAAGAGAGGTCCCTCTTGTAAGGCGTAGAAGAGAAGTAGAAGGGAGGGGAAGTATAACAGAGGGGGAAGAATAAGGGAGGAGAAGTATAACGGAGGGGGAAGTATAACGAAGGGGGATTTTTTTTTTTCAAAAATTTCTCAATTTTTTTTCCAAAAAATTTTCCGAGTTTTTTTAAAGTTTTCTTATTTACGTAATTTGCGCTTTATTTATTTATTTTTAGGATTAAAAGGATTAAATCCAAATATTTAAAAAAAAATTCAAATTTTACAAAAAAGTAGGGAAAATAATCAATGAAAATTTTCTGTTAACTATGAAGGGGTGAGAAATATATAGACTACTAAAAAGAGAGTTTTTATCAAAATCGACGTTTGATCAAGGAGGCATGAATATGACGTCATAACGTTTTTTTCCTCTGCGTTTGATTTATATCGTTGTTTGATTCGAGATGAAACGTAAAAATTGAGCGAAAATGATTTATACTTGAATATTCCATTCATCATTTATTTTTAGAAATTTAAAAATCAAAAATTTAACGAAAAAATCTTTGAAGAAACATGGAGGCAATATTTTTCGACTTATCTCAAAGGCAATTTATCCACCTGGGTTTTTTTCCGCCCGAAAGGTCCAGGGAGCATTTTTTTTTTTTGAAAATCCACTTACCATAATCCTTTTTTATGCAAATTTGGAAAGGTTGAGTGAATTAATACTTGTAATTAACGCAATAAGCTTCCTCCTTGGCTAATTTACTGAATTAATAAGGTTTTTTTTTAATTTGAGAAGATTCTAAAGTTAGGATCTCATATTTTAAATTAGCATATGACAAAATTGTCCAAAATTAACAAGATTGACTTATGGAATCGGGGTTTCGAAATGGGGAAAAACAATTTTAAAATCTATACACAACCGGAGATACTGAAACAATTGAGAGAACGATGTGAAAAAACGCCGTTTGTTCCGAAGGATTTAAATGGTTCGAAGAAAAAATGTTTATTGGTGTAAAATTTCAATTTTTAGACCATTATCTTGATGTTTTTATGGCGGCGGGTGACAATAAAATCGACTCGGCTTATGAAAACGTACTCGAGTATTCTCGCAGAAAAAAGAATCGAGGCATTTATTCGAAAATAGAGATCCGATGAGTCAAGATATTCAGGAGGCATGGAAGTTCTTGTATGTTTAAATGTTTAGAATAAACAAAAGGGTTCTTTAGAAAAGTTTGTTTTTTACCGAAAACGACACCTGAAGGGTTCAGAATTTTGCTCTGCGGTCTATGGGATTCGGATCCGTCGAAAATCAACATTCTCGCTGCATCCGTATGTTTCTGATGGCGGTCGACGTCGGCTTATTCCTCGAAGATGTTTATCCTGGATATATTCTTCTTCTGGACACCGAAGGCTTGAGCATTAAACATTTTCCGTGGGGAAGTTTAGCCGACTACAATCGATTCATCAGATTCCTTCAGGTAAAAATTCAAAACAAATTTCAACACTTAATAAATTTTACAGAGCGGAATGCCAGTTTATGTACGTCAGATCCATATTTTGAGGAACAGTAAAATGATCGAAAAGGTCTACACGTGCATCAAACCATTTTTGAAAAAAGAGCTAAAAGAAATCGTAAAAACAAAACATATTTTATTTAAATCAAATGTTTGAAAATTTTTAAGATGCATTTTCACACTGGAGAAGAATTTAAAGAATTTCATAAGAAAGTACCTCAGGATTGTCTTCCAAAAGATTTAGGAGGAACTATACCTTCTGTACTGCCTTATCAAGGTATTTTGAGAAAAAGGCTAGCTACGTAAAAAAGAAGGGGGATTATAGAGCAAGTCAGCAAACCTCATTGGCCTTTAGGAAAGATAACGCTGAATACAAAAATGTTTCCTCGTTTTTTGGGCCTTGAAGCCTGTGTTTCTTGGGTTCACGGTGTACTCCCCCGAGAAACCGCATTTTCGGTTTTCTGGCTGAAAAAAACCAAATTTTGGACCGTTTTTTCCTCAATTATAAGACCCAAGAAACCCTCCTATACCGGATTTTCGGGCGTTTTCCTCAGTTTTCTGGTCTAGGAACCCTCGGGTATCTAGTTTATAGCCAAGAAACTTCCTATACATCAGATTTTCTGGTCGAAAAAACCCTCCCAAAATTTTTGGCGTTTCCTAATTTTGGGCCAAGAAACCCTCTTATACATAATTTCGGGGGTTTTCTGGCCAAGAAAACGGGCGTTTTCCTCTGTTTTCTGGTCTAGGAACCCTCGGGTACCTAGTTTATGACCAAAAAACTCCCTATACATCAAATTTTCTGGTCGAAAAACCCTCCCAGAATTTTTGGCGTTTTCCTAGATTTCAAGAAACCCTCTTATAAGGATTTTCGGGGGGTTTTTGGCCAAGAAAACCCCTTTTGTACGTTTTTGGGCGTTTTCCTCAGTTTTCTGGTCTAGGAGCCCTCAGGTATCTAGTTTATGACCAAGAATCTCCTATACATCAGTTTTTCTGGTCGAGAAACCCTCCCAGAATTGTTTAGCGTTTTCCCAGATTTTCGGGTCAAAATCCCTCTTATATGGATTTTCGGGGGGTTTTTTGGCCAAGAAAACCCTTTTTTATACGTCTTTTTTCGGGCGTTTTCCTCTAATCTATACGGAGGTTTTCTGGCCAAAAAAAACCTTTTTATCCGTATTTTTTTAGTGTTTTCCTCAATGTGTGCTTGAAACCCCTTAAACATATAAGCTTTGTTCCAACCGGAGTTTGAAGCTGACTTGAAACTCCTCAAGCATGCGCGGAAGGATAAGCACGTCACAATGACTTCAGATTAAACGGATTAACGATTTGACGACGTCAAATTTTTCTGCGCATGCCAGGAATTTCAAAGTGTGGATGAACAAAGCTATAAATTAATTTTTTTATTGTAGAAGTGCTAAAAGCTAGAGTGGAAGAACACATCGTGGAACTCTCAAAAGATCTTGAACCGATAATAACCCCATCTCGATCAGGTTCTCGATTGAAGTTGTTTTAATACAAACACATTTGAAACATAATTTATATTTGTATTTATATAATCAACAAGTTTAAGAAGTTTTTGGGCAGGTGAAATGGAAACGCCCATTTGGCTCAAGCCTTTCGTGACTACTCCAAAGTAGTTTCAACCCCGAACTCGTAATAAATTATCCAGAAACGTGAAAACTAAAGCGCCACCACTTGATTGTCTAATCCCTAACATTAAAACATGGGAGGGTTTTATGATCCCTTCCATTAACGTTATATCTTAATTAGAAGACGGAAGTGTGGATTAGAAACTTCACTAGATCATTTAAAACTTCAACCTACAGCGTCAAACTTTAATCGAACACTCGGAATTTGTTGGGTTTACATTATGATTATGGCTGAGGAAAATTCACTTGATTAAAATCCCGCATACCTTCTCAAAATGGCATCGATGCCAAGATTCAATCGGAATGTTTGCATACTTGAGCTTCGAATTTTACGAATAATACCTCACATTCGATGGTTTTGGATATTCTTTTCTGGGCACAATAATGCGCCAGAGACAAAATAAAAGTCTAGCCTAGTAGAGCCACACGAGACGGGCGTGAACAGCCCAAATTTTTCCCTAACCTCCCGAACGTTTTAAATCCAAGATATCGCGGCCTCTAAAAGTAGTTTCCTATATTTTAGCACAGTTACAAATTTTCCTTTGGAAAATGGAAAACCTATTTTTCGACTAATGAGAAATGTGGTTGAAATATGATGAAAATTGCGACCGGAAAAAACTGACGACGGCCTAACAGACAACCTCATCTATTTACTTTACGGGGTCAGGAACCTCTCCCAAAAACCGTCTATTGAGGGTAATACAATGGCATTGTTCCAACCGCAGTTTGAAACTCCTGGAGCATGCGCAGAATGATTTGCACGTCAGATTTGGCGGACAAACGATTTGAGCGACGTCAGATTTGACGTCAAGTCCTTCTCGCATGCAGGATTTTTAAACTGCGGTTGGAACGAAGCTAATAACTTCTCCTTAAAAAAGATTATTGTATTATCCTCCTACACGGATCTTTGGTGTTTTTTCTGATTTTCTGGACAAAAGAACACGTTTTTATACGTATTTTGCGGTTTCCTTCATTTTTAGGGTTTCTAATCTCGGTTTTCTAGAGGAAAACGCCCAAAAATCCGGTGTTTGAGAGTTTCAAGGCAAAAAAAAAAACGCTTAAAAAAAGTTCTTGGCCAGAAAACCCAAGAAAATACCTCAAAATCCGGTGTTAAAGAGTTTCAAACCGAAAAAACTGAGGAAACGCTTAAAAAATGCAATTAAAAAAAGTTTCTTGGCCAGAAAACCAAGAAAATGCCACAAAATCCGGTGTTCAAGAGTTTTAAAGCCAAAAAATTGAGGAAACGCTTTAAAAAATACAATTAAAAAAGTTTCTTGGCCAGAACACCCAAGGAAATGCCTCAAAATCCGGTGTTCAAGAGTTTCCAACACAAAAAACTGGGGAAACGCTTAAAACAATACAATTAAAAAAGTTTCTTGGCCAGAACACCCAAGAAAATGCCTCAAATCCGGTGTTCAAGAGTTTCAAACCCAAAAAAACTGAGGAAACGCTTTAAAAAAAACAATAAAAAAAGTGTCTTGGCCAGAAAACCCAAGAAAATGTCTCAAAATCCGGTTAGGGAAGTGTGACTGAAAATTCACCAGAATATTCTAAGCACCATTTAATTAAGGCGAAAAAATTAATCCAGTACATTTAAGAAGATTGGTATTTTCTGTAATTGCTTCTTGGGCGGAAATCAACAAATTACGCCCGAAATCCTGTAACCCCTTTAGATCACGAGATAAGCAACCGTGAAATCCAATCTCACTAAATCCTATTTATTACATTTTTTCCTTCGACTTTTTTACGATTTTCTAGTCTTGACATTTTTAAAAATTGACAGGGAAAGTTTTATGTTTTGATTAAAGTTAAAACAAAAAACGAGTTAATTACCGGTTGTTTGAGTATTCCCCCAAAAGGGGAACCGAAAAGGTACTTTTAGAATGGGAAAGTTTTGTAATTTTCCGCTCTTAACACTGCTTTAAACTTTAAAAAAACACCTCAAAAGGTACGATTAAAAACATTTAAAAGAATTCATTTCCTGACATTTTTTTAATACTTCCTCGAACTAATGGTCTGTTTAAAAACAAGTTTTTTTTTTTCAAGTTTCGTAAGATGAGTCAGACGAAAAAGCCGCGAGGTTACGTCATTTACTTCCAGCCTGTGGATGTTGGTCAGTTCTCGCATGCCCCTTTTACTCGAGAGAAAGTTTTCACTCTAACCGGTTATTTAAATACCATATTTATTTTTTAAATTTTAAAAATTCGTTTTATGACACCTATACGAAACTGTCTCACTGAAGATCTTCAGGAGCCTATGGAATTTTTAAATAACCTTGAAAAGTTTTCACAGTTAATTTATTTTAAAATATCATTTTTCCGACATATGAGAATACTTGTTTTTCTTTTGTTATGTAACATTCTTTGAGATATTGGATAATACTTCTAACCCCTTTCGGAATGGGAAAAAAAAGGTTCGATATAATCGGATGAAAACAAGACATGCGAGATGAAAATCGCCCTCGTTTTTTACATAGATTTAATGGAATTGCACGACGTCCATGAAGTCCACTTATGCAATTCGACTAATGAAATCCGATCGAAAAGTTAGAAAAAAAAATTAATCCCAAAAGATATATCGTATGTTTTCTCTTAAAATGGAGGTTTGCCAAAGAAATGGTGATCAATACTTTATTTTAGAGGTTTCGAGTTCAAAGTTTCAGGCTCGACGTTCAAATATTAACATCTGGTACTTGACATCCGGCACAAGATACCGGATTAAGATTAAACTTTTGGCTTTAAGATACATAACGCAGGTTACATAAATCGTTGATAAAAAAATATTATGTTGGTACAACCGTATTTACCTTTTTTGTGCCCTCGAAAATATAATTAGTCACGATTCTTAAGACCCTTAAAAAAGAGTTAATCGGCAAATGGTTAGCGTTCAGAAACTATTTTTTTCTACTGAAAAGCGGAGTTAAGGGACCGTGAAAAGCTTCCGCCTTTTAAAACTAACATGACAATTCTAAACAGAGTAGATGTATATCATCTCAAGAGGGGGGAGTATAATGGAGGGGAAGTATTAGGAGGGGAAGTATAACGGAGGGGAAGTATAAAGGAGGAGAAGTATAAAGGAGGGGAAGTATAACGGAGGGGAAGAACAAGGGAGGGGGAAGTTTAAAGGAGGGGGAGTATAAGGGAGGGGAAGTATAATGAAGGGGGAAGTATAAAGGAGTGGAAGTATAACGGAGGGGGAAGCTTTTTTTGTATTTTCGAAACATTTCCAACTTTTTTTTTTTTTCGAAAAATTTGTAAGTATTAAGGTAGAATAATGGGATTTTTGCCCAAGAGAGGTCCCTCTCGTAAGGCGTAGAAGTATGAAATTTCTCCCTACTATTAATGCTAAAAAAATGATAATTTTTTTACACCAAAAATTCTTAAAAAATATAAGGAGTAATTGGTGAAAATTCGGTGAAAATCGGACCAATGCACAGTGCGGCAACCATATGGCTCAAGTGGACAAAGTCTTTGGGCTATGGATTTCATAAAAAAATGGCATTACGATCTCGGATACGACCCACTGGGGTCTTAAATACGTAAGCCAAAACAAAATGTGTGAATGTGTCTAAATTAAATCGGATGTTTCACTTACAAGTATTTTTTCACTCTTACATTAAGAAAAGGCCGCATTATGCTTCGCTTGTACGGTCGAAGTGGACCAAAGTATGTTCATGACGGTTTTTTAAAGAAAACAATGAAAAAGTTTAAAATTTTTATTAATATTCATTATTTACAATTGGAATTAGTAGTAATTACCTAATTATATTAAAATTTAAAAAATAAAATGGAAACTGGAAAGTTATAACTTATAACTTATGAAGATGTGATAAAATTTCGGCAGCTGGTTTTCTGAAAGAAAAAATCATAGAAACGTTCAAAGCAGTTTAAAGCAAGAAACGTTGACCGTTTTATGAAGTTTAATAGTTGTTTTATTAGATTGTATCATAATCTCAGGATGTTTTGAGAAGAACTTGAGATATTTCAATTTAAAGTTAAAAAAAGGGTTTTTCGTAGGTATTTACGAAAATTATTATATAAAAATTATATAATTATATTGATAATTATAATTAAATATAATATAACAATAATATATAAATAATATAATAAATGAAAAAATAATTACCTTCTTCGATGCTTTCCATTCCTTAAAATAGTTAATAAACCTTCAATGTAGAAAATAAAACTACATACTGCAAATTGCTGTTTGATTCAGAAAGATATGTGATCTACCACTACTTCAAACATGATATCTATAGTTTTTTGGGGGAATATAGGATTAAAAGCTCCCGTTCCGTATCATTGAGGTCATTATGGAAGTAGTACTTTAGTATAAAAAGTTTTTAAAAAAGTTGATTTTTCGACTTTTGTCCACAGGCTGCCGCACTGTGCAATGGTTCATTTTTTTAAATTTTTTTAAATTTCAAACAGACATATCTCCGCCATTTTTTCGAAATTCAAAATCGCCCTTGTTAGTTTCTTGTTCACCGACTAAAAAATTTGATGAAAATCTGGTGAAAATCGGTTGAAAACTGTGGCCGTAAGTGTTCCGGAAAAAAATGCTATGGACGGCCGGCCGGCACTACAGACAAAGGTGAGATCGGTAAAGATCGATATTCGATTTGACCCTAGGGGTCTTCCAGACCCCAAATACCCGACGTCGAGGGTATCACAATAACTTCTAAGTTAAAAAAGGTGGCATCACCTTGTGGAAATTTTCGAAAAGAATCGATACGCAGAATGCTTTAGGCTCTGACATTCCTTGCAACAATACAAAATTTAAAAAGTTTTTAAATCCAAGGAAACCCCCTCTCTTTACCAATGAAGCCATGACATTTTAATTTTTTTATCTGTATATTAAGCATACGTGAGTAAAGGGTGTAGAACTCAAAATTCTCACACTAGGTCTAAAAAAAAATATTTCTTCTCAAGGCTGTGACATTTTGACCCTGTTTGAAGCTAGTGAAATAGAACCTCGTTAACTCTGTCGATATAGTAAAAGATTTGTTTCTAATTGTAAGCGCGCTAAGGTCATCGTAACACATTCAACCAGAACAGTCCTTATCCGGCGACAGGTGTATTCGCTCCATTTACCTTGGACACTGTTACAAATACTGTTTTTTCTCCGCTATCTCCGGTTTACTTGAATCCGAGGAAAAATTCCATGAGGTACCTTCGATCAAAAGTCTAAACCAGTGCTAATGGATACTTCATATTTAATTCAACTTGTACAAAAAATCAATCGAATGTAATAATTTTTTAAATGGAGAGACTTTTTGCATAATTGAATAAACGCCGTTCGAAATGGGTCAGTTTAATATTTCAGGCCGGTGGGGCTCAAGAGGAAAGTCTACGTGTCGGCACGTGCTGTGCCCGGTAGCATTCTCAATAAGGTGCATTTTTATTTAGCACTTTTTCTTTATTCATTTTATAAAACGTTTATCAGGTTTGTAATTAAGTTGGGGAGAAGCCCGAATTCAGCTGAGAAATATCCCACGCGGTTGCACGATCGATTTTAAAACGTCGGATTCTCGTGTTTCATGAAGTTTCCATTTTAACGTTTATTTAAAGTTTAACGTTAAAATCCAAATTTCAGGGAATTTTTTAAGATTCATTATTAATTAATACGGAAAAGGTGTTGCTCTAATTTGATATGGGAACTACAACCCAAGTTGGAGATAACTCGAAACCAAGTTATACCGCAGCCTAAGTCCCTATGGGCAAACTGTTAATTAAGAGTAAAGAAATGTTTTCTTTGTATCGTTCCTAAACTTGTTAATTAACCTAAAAATGTTTATAACACTTGAAAAAAAGGAACTGCTAATCTCGTTAAGAACTAAGAAGCTTAAAAGGATCAAATAGAAGCAATCCTTTTAGAAAAAGTTCTGCTTTAAAAAATTGAGAAGGACGTTAATTAGAGGATGATATTGACTATTATTGACAGGGAGCAAATTGAGTTTAGGTCGGAAAGGCAATTGTTTAATGAATAGAGGCGTATTTAGGGAGAGAATGAGGAGGGTGAGTGAAATTCCAGGGAGACGGATACTGGCAATCTTTCAATTGGGGGTTCCCGCCGAATCGGAGGGAAGTTGCCATTGTTGCGGAGACCGCCTGAACCTCCCCCAATGTCAAAATCGCGAGATGTTTCGCCACTTCATTTTCGCCCATACGTATCGCTAGGGGAGAACACCGTTCAACATAACGCTTTCACCCTAAGCAAAAATCTGCATTTCGTCATAAAAAATCTGTTGTCCGGCGTTTGGGCATAATGCAATTGAACATAAAGCTCTCAAAAGTTCAAAAATTTTGAGCATTTTCAATATGAAGCGTAAATGCAAGTCGACATAAAAAAAAAGTCACCATAAAAGCCTCACTTTAAACTTGTTGTTTCGCCATAAAACTGTTTCTGTCGTTTAGGCATAATACATCTCACCAAAAACTAGGGAAAAGCAAGCCTTCTTTCGCCGTTTAAAACGCAATTATGGCGAAACGTCAAAAACCTTAAAACTTGACAGTTCACCATAATGCAATTCAACATAAAGCATCTCACTATAAGCTAGGAAAAGCAGCAGCCAATGGGATCAGCTCATTTTATGACAGAAGGGGATTAATTGAACATAAAAAAATCTGCATTTCGACATAAAAAAAAATCTGTGGTTCACCATAATGCGTTTGGGCATAATGTAATTGAACATAAAGCATGCATTTCAATATGAAGCGTAAACACAAGTCGACATGAAAAAAGTGGAGGTCACCATAAAAGCCTCTCTTTAAACTTGTTTCCCATAAACTTTTTCTGTCGTTTGGGCATAATTCATCTCATCATAAACTAGGGACAGCGAAGAGCAAGCCTTCTTTCGCCGTTTAAAACGCAATTATGGCGAAACGACAAAAACCTTAAAACTTGACAGTTCACCATAATGCAATTCAACATAAAGCATCTCACCATGAACTGGGAAAAGCAAGCAGGCAGCCAATGGGATCAGCATAAAAGATTTTATGACGCAATGGGTTAATTTTTTTCCTATCGAGAGGATGTGCGAATTAGTTAAATCTCTTCTTTATGGTGAGATGTAATATGTTCAAATGCATTATGGTGAACGTTTTCGACTATTTTCTTTATGTTGAGTTGCAGTTTTTTTTATGGTGAACGGTAACTCGCGATTTCTGCTATTTTATGGTCAAATGCATTATGGCGAACCGCATTATGTCGACACTCATCGTTAGTACAGAGTACTAATGAGTGAAGAGCGAAAAAAAAAATTTTCGGCAAAAACATTTTAATCAAACGAAGAGTTGTTTGTAGCTTCTGTTTTGTAAACAAAATACTTAAGCGATTAATCCCTTGGCCCGCTTGGAAGATCAATTGTTCGGCCACTCACCAGTCAGTGTGCATCAACTTTATCACTTTTTCTTCACACGCGAGCCGGCTATAAACTTGAGACACGAAATTATCTCTTGAAGAACTTCAGAAAGATCAGTGCTAATAGAAAAACTCATCCTTTTATATTTGTCCCCTTGGAATCTCAATCAGCGGCCGCTCAATCCGAAAAAGAGGAAGTGTAAAGAGTTACAAATTCTTTAACTAAGCGGGTCAAATTGCTCAGTAGGATAGCAAACGCATAGAGGACAGAAGTAACTATTCAGGCCGATGAAATACCGTTAATTGGACAATGACGATGTAGGCTAAGATTTAAAAGTCAGGACAAAAATTAACGATTCAGTTCATAGAACGTTTTTTGTCTTCTGGGTCGTACGTCCCGCATGAATACGAAGAAATAAAAGTCTCCAAATTTCATTCAAAATAATATTTTAGTGTAGTCAACCTTTCCCTAAACATATTGTAGAGGATCCTCTGTAAACATAACGGTTGATACGTTTCGATGAACAAGAAAATCATCAATTTCATCATTTTTTGGACACTTATTTTCTGACAAACTTTTAAAGAATATTCTAGTTACACAAAAACCGAAACAATGAAATCACGATATTGAAAATTCATGAACGTTTCTTTTCAGTTATGAAGTCGTGACATTGTAGTTTTTTATCTAGTTTCGATATTTTTTTCTCCACTTTTTTTTTAGTTTAACCACCACTTTCATCAGATTGTCCTATCGATCTTTTGTATTTTTTTTTTCGCTTGGCATTTACGCGAATAAGTTTTTACACTGGAAAGACCGAGGCTTTCCCCGTTCTCTCAGAATTTTTAAGCGAAGGTAGAAACTTTTTATCCCGCCAACTTTTTTCAGAGAGAAATAACGGATTTGAAGCAATCATTTCACGAACTTAATTAATTGTTTTAACTATTAACTTTTAAAAAAGTAAGGCCCCAGTGGGATTTGAACGTAAGACCCTGAAAAGGAAGAAACCCAAAGGTAGTAGGTTCAAACCCCAATGGGGCGAAACTTTTTTTAACTTCCTTAAAGAAGTATTGTGATACCCTCCACGTCGGGTTTTTGGGAAAGGGTCGAATATTGATCTTTACCGATCTCAACTTTGTCTGTGGTGCCGGCCGGCCATAGCATTTTTTCCGGAACACTTAACGCCCACAATTTTCACCAGATTTTCACCAAATTTTCTTTAGTCGGTGAACGAGAAACTAACGAGGAAATGCGGAGATATGTCTGTTTGAAATTTTAAATAATTCGCAGCGGCTGAACCGTTAGTCCGATTTTCACCAAATTTTCACCAATCACTCCTTATATTTTTAAGAATTTTTGGTGTAAAAAAATTACCTTTTTTTTAGATTAATTATCATATTAGTAGGGAGAAATTTCATACTTCCACGCTTACGAGAGGGACCTCTCCTGTGCAAAAATCCCATTTTCTACCTTGATACTTAGAAAATTTCGAAGAAAAAAAGAACTTTTTTTGGAAAAAACGTCTTCTTCCCTTATATTTTCCCCTCCGTTAGTTCCCCCTCCGTTAAACTACCCCTCCGTTATGCTTCCCCTCCCTTATACCTCCCTTCCTTTATACTTCCCCTCCCTTATACCTCCCTTTCTTATACTTCCCCTCCCTTTGTTACGCCGAAATCAAATGCCGGCTATGCTCCAGTGGAGACGGGGTGGGACGATTAAAATAAAAATAAAATAAATGTTCTTCGAGTTGGACGCCACTTGGTTATTTAGGGTAAAACCAAGAAAACCAAAGGGAAAAAAAAATATAAATAAAAACGAAACTTCTAAGTTTTACGCCGGTCACAAAATGATATATTTACAAAACTAAAATTAATACAGAGGAGGAAAAAAATTAAAACTAATTGCTACTTCCGGCAACACAAAAATTAAAATGGGGTGGGGTCACACAATAGCGATCGATCGAGGGAGGATATTCTTAATCTATTTACAAAATGAGAGCTTACTCACTAATGAGGCGGTACTTTTCTTTTCTTCTTCTTCGAAGTCCTTTTTCAAGTTTCCCAATCTGAGTGGTGGAGACGGTGGCCGTAGGCCGGAGAAGGAAGTCTGGAAAAATAGTTGGTCCGCCGAAGCGTCTTTTCTTTTTCTTTTCTTCACAATTTTCCTCGTCCGCCTGTCTTATCGCTTCCGTGTCGGCCGGTCGACTCTCTGTCTCTCTCTCCTACTTCTCCTCCTTCCCGGGTGCCTAATCCTCTGTTTTATGTTTTTATTTCCCACTTAAATTTCCTTTTGTACGGGAAACGTAACAAACTCTTCCCTTTCGTAAAAAAAAACAAAAAAAAAAGTTCGGAAGCCCGTCGACTCTAATATTGGTCCTCCGGCCCCGGATCTCGCTTCAAGTCTTGAACGTGCCACACTCCTGCGTCGCCGCCGTCCTCAACCTTCTCCAGTTCGTAGCTCACGCTGCCTCTGCGCCGTACTTTACGTTCAACGAAACGGGGTGCTAGCTTACCCGAGAAGTAAGTAGCCGCTTCTGATTGTGGGTGCGTACGACACCACACCACGTCTCCAGGGGAAAACTCAACGTCTCGCCGACGCGCATTGTATGTCTGGCTCGCCTTCTGATGAGCTCGCTCTACGATCCTTCACCTCCTCGTAGAGCACCGGAACGTTCTTCGATCTCTCAATACGAGTCCCTCGGTCCATTGTGACATCACGGGGTCCACCTTCGACTTCATCATCAGTTGGGTAATCATCCCCCGATCGAGGTAACTCTCGCGCGAAATTCAAATAAGGCGAGTACCCTGTCGCCTCGTGGACCGCAGTGTTGATAGCGAAGCTCAGCTTCGGAAGCTCTTTGTCCCATCTCCGGTGATTGTCTTCGACATAAGAAGAGATCATCGTCTTGATCACTCTATTAACTCGTTCGGTTGGGTTCGCCTGGGGGTGGTATAATGACGTCATCCACGATCGGACCTTATTTTGGGCCAACATGTTCTGAAACTCTCTTGACTTAAACTGCCCGCCGTTGTCGGTCAAGATGATCTGAGGTACACCGAACATCCAGAAAATTCGTTCTTCTACCAGCTGAGCGACTTTCTTCCCTGTGGCTTGTCTTAACGGGAATAAGGAGGCGTGCTTCGTGAAATAATCACAGACCACCAGAAGATGACGGTTCTGCTGCGACGAAACCGGCAGGGGCCCCATTAAATCGGCACTGATCATCTGGAACGGCCGAGTAACAATCTTCTGTCGACCCATTCTCCCAGACGGTCCAGCTTGCGACGGTTTTAGGGACAGGCAGGTGGGACAACGAGCGACGTATCTCGCTGTATCGGCAGCCATCGCGGGCCAATAGTAGGCCTCTTTCAGCCGACTAAGGGTCTTAAAGGTCCCCAGATGTCCTGAGAGCGGACCGTCGTGGTATTCGGCCAGAAGGTTTTTGCGCTGAGCTTTCGGCACCACTTGCTTCCATGGCCGATCTTCCCCTAAAATCCGAGACTTTTCGACGACTCTTTTAAACAACTTCGTGCCTTCTACCCTCCAAGCGGGGTAAGCGTCTGGGTTGTTGGTCACCTGATCAACCATTCGCAGATACCAAGGCTCGAGCAAGTTCGGAGAGCAGTCTATCGCGCTTATTTCGTTCTCCTCATATTGACGTGACAGGGCGTCCGCAGCCTGATGATTCTTCCCCGGTCGATGGTCAATCGTGAACTGATATTGCTGTAGTTTGACTGCCCAGCGTGCGAGGCGCCCCTGTGGGTCCTTCAGATTGTGAAGCCACTTTAAAGCCATATGATCGGTTACGACTCTGAATTCCATCCCCTCGAGGTACGGCCGGAACTTCTCGATGGCCCAAAGGACGGCTAGGCACTCGTGTTCTGTAGTCGTGAATTTCCTTTCTGCTGCCGTTAGACCTCTGCTAGCATACGCGATAGCTTTCTCCCCATCCTCAAACTCTTGGCTTAATATCGCCCCTAATCCCGTGCAGGAAGCGTCAGTCTGCAGTACAAACGGCCGGGAGAAGTCGGGGCAGCTCAGTATCGGAGCGGTGATCAATTTCGCTTTAATTGATTGTAAGGCGGCTTCTTGCTTTGCTCCCCAGTCAAACTTCTTATTCTTCTTCAGCAAATCCGTTAACGGCGCGACCTCTTCGCTAAAGTGAGGGACAAACCGTCTATACCACGATGCAAGCCAAGGAATCGGCGGAGCTGTCTAACCGATTTTGGTGTAGGGAAGTTCAAAATACTTTGAACCTTTTCTGGGTCGACTTGGAGACCATCCTCGTTCACCACGTACCCCAAATACCTCAGCTCGTCTCGGCAGAAGCACGACTTCTCCCAGTTAATTGTGAGGTTCGCCGCTTTAAGTCGTTCAAAAACTTCCTCAAGGACCCTCATGTGCTCTTCAAATGACGACGTTACGATGATTA
>JACGAQ010003476.1:0-28613 GCA_014119065.1 Orius insidiosus
AAAACACGGCTTTCACACTTCGGATCGATAAACGGAGACAATGTTCAAAGATATCTTTTAATTAAATTCTGTCACGAAAATTAGAATATGGCGTTTTCTAGTTCAAAAATTAAACATAATTAATTTATTCTAAAAGTTAGTCAAATTATTCCTCTTTTATGCACTTGAGAAAGTCAGAGCGGATAAATTAGTCTTACTGTTTTTTTATTTAAGAATTTAAATAATTTTAAAGTCACGTTACCCTTAACACGCACAAGTTGAAGAAAAATTGTGGTTTTTGTAAGAAGTCGGCTCGCGTTTTTATTATTTTTACGACCAAAGTTAGTGGACCAACCTGACCATGACAGTAAAGAAAAACAATGATTGAAGAACCCTTAAAAACAATGATTAAATATTCGTTGTTGAAATATTCGTGGGAAATTGTGGGATGATAGATCCCCTATTTATTTTCAATTTGAAAAGGTTTGAAAGAACGTCAAAAAAGGGAGGAAGAAATAAAAAAATCTCTCGGAACCTCAAACTCTTTAAGGTCTGTTAATTAACGCTAGGGAAGATCATTGAGGTTTTTTTTTCTCCCTTTTTTTTCAATCCTTTTCCAATTAAAAATAAATAGATCTATCCACGAAAACAGACAATTTATCACCCCGACGAATATTTAAACCGAGGAATGGCCTTTTAAAAGAACGATTTTTTTCATCACACACGGCTTCACACTTCGGAGAGATGAACGGAGACATTGTTCAAAGAAATCATTAATTAAATACTATAAAATATGGCTTTTATTGTTCGAAAATAAAAAAATAAAACTTCTTATGCACTTGGAAAAGTCAGAGTGATTTCACCGTTTTGTTATTTAAGAATGTAAATTTTTAAGTCACGTTACCCTTAACACGCACAAGTTAAGGGAAGAAAAAAAACGTTCTTAAAGGTCATTCATCTGTTTGAATATTCGTCTGGGTGAGAAATTGTCTGTCCATGGGACTTGATAGATCCCCTATTTTTAATTGGAAAAAGGTTTGAAAGAACGTCAAAAAAGGGGGGAAGGAAAAAAAACTCTCTGGGATCCTCAAACGTCTCTTTAAGGTCTGTTAATTAACGTTCGGGAAGATCAGAGAGGTTTGGCCCCGGTCGAGTTAACCCTTTTAATCCCTCACTACTCGAATTCTCAAAATCCACTCCTGACAAAAAGACTTTAAAAAATTATATTTCATTTTAATTGGGAGGTCACCGAGGGACGAAAAAAAGTTTTTGTTACTAAAACGAATGTAAAAAACCTTAATCTATAAAAAAAAAAAAAAAACAATATTTTGTAAATTATTACTTTTAAATGTTCCTTTTGAGTCTTTACCCACCCTTAATGTCTTGTCGTTCTGGACTACAAAATCAGGGACTGGAGCAAAAAAAACATTGAAAAGTAAATTACCCAAAAAAAATAATTAATTAATTAATCAGATACCTAAAGGAATTAACGAAGGACAGCCGCATTAACCCCTTTTTACTACAGAAGATCAGAATTAGTAAAAAGAAAATTAAAAACCTACTTAGATTAAACCCGCATGACCTCAAGGTAATGCGGACTTAGTGTGAATTTATTTCAAATCTCAGTTTAAAAAACTTTTTCTTTAAGAATTTCTGTTAATAAGAAAAGTAATTTTTCTTTTTTTCCCCCCCCCTCCCTTAGGACGTTTTCTGGCTTTTTATCAAAGGAGCTACTCTCATATAATTAATGGAAAGTAAAGTAAAGCCTTTGTGAGTGCACCCTGAAAGACTAAAGGCCCTTTAATAAATGTTACCAGATGTTTTATTTGTACGCAAAGTTCAACAAGGAATTTATAAGTGACAGCTTGAATTGAGTGTCGGACTATGACGGTTTCTGCAAAGGACAGGTTAAAAATAGTGAGAGAATCACGTGTTCCAGACGTTCTAATTAATAACGTCTTTATTAATAAACGTTTCTACTTTCAATAAATAATATTTTATCTTAACTCTATTTCGTTCATATGTGCCTTTTTCGAAGTTTATTTAACGGTTATTGAAGGTTCGTTCAGTTTTATCAGAACGAAATCATAAGCACGTAAAGATGAAACAATAGGGCCATAAAACAATTTTAAAAGGCCGATTTTAAAGTTAAACTCGTAAAACAGAGTGGGAGATGCTTTACACGTAAAAGCCCCAAGTTACAAAATACTCTTGAATTTCGCGTAAATGTTTATATCAAGCATTTTATCACTCACACCTTTAGATGAATCTATTTAAAGATTCTTAATAACCTCGAGAACCTATGGTTCAGAGCGTCGGGGAGCCGATTTTCTGGGACACTTTCGGCCATTATTAGATAATAAAAAAATTCTTTTCCTCCCATTTGAGAACATTTTCGCCGGGACCCTCTAAATCATCAAAACCTTCATAATAGGAAAGGTATTTGCTTGCTTGACTGAAAGAAAGAGGTTTTGGGGGAAAAGAGAAAAAAGGGCAAATAAGAGGATCAGAAGCTAGTTTATCGGAAAGGGGCAGGATTTCTTAAAGAATCCTCAGGCTTCCATTTTCCAGAGTTTTAGAGACAAACCTCAATAAACCCGATGTCCCTTCAACGATCCTATCGCTTACCCATTTCTCTTTCTTTCTAAGAGAATTTTTTTTAAATCATCCAAATTTTTTTAAAGCCAGAAAAACATGTTTTTATTTTTCAAATTATCCTTGGAGGTTGAGCTGCTCAGATTAGTGAAGGTTAATTCAAGGTTTGCGTGACGAGTAAAGTGGCTTTTCCACAGGAAGTGGTTTGATATTGCAGAGTTACCTCTTGTTGTACCTTTATTGTAGTACGTCAATTCCTATTACTAAAAAAAACTTTCAAGAAAACTAGAGAATATTACCTTGCCCTATACTCAGCTTTAATAAAAAAAAGCAAAATAAGTTTATTTAACGATCAAGTGTCAGAGGAAGTGTTAAAAAGGTAATTTCGGCGTTATGAAGACCTCAGTCTTGTAATAACGTAGGATAAGGTTGACTTAAATTTCATGTCAAAACTTCCCCTTCGTTTAATTAGATTCTGAAATTCCATCTCGGATTTAAACCTTTGTCATTTTATGTTTATTTTGCCCAAAAAATATTTTATTGAATAATTAGGGATTTTTTTTAGTTGTAAAAATTGGAGTGGTTTTTTTTTTCTCATCCCCTGGTCGATCTAGCATCACATTTATTTATAATGGATCCTGAGCTTCAAGCACCGCGCTTGACAATTACCAGAAATTGAACCCAAGGGGAAAAAAGATTGGCAATTTCCGCCCATAGCTTTCTTAAGGAAAAAAATCGAAAATAATTTTTTCATTCAGTCGGCTTTCTTAATTATCACATTTGTTTCTTAGAGTGTAATCAGGAAGATCAGATCATAATGAATTAAGTTTCTTTTTTTTCTCCCCTTTTTAACAAAATGTTCAGATTGATAAATTGAAGTCAATAAAGCCTTGCTCTAACCATTGGTTCGACTCACCCCTCTCAAATGGCAAAACTTCCTCCCTACTTTTTCATTTCTTATTTGTGAAAGTAATTCCAACATTTATTTTGAAAAATGATTTGCAATATGTGAAGTCTCAAGTTTACTTAAGGACTAAGGAGACTTTTTTTTATTAACAATGAGAAGATTTCTCTTTTCCAATTTTCTAATTAAAAAAAGAGAAAGAAAAAAAATTTTTTGAAAGCACAAAGAGGCTTTTTAAAAGTTTCGGGGTTTTCAATGGAACAACACTAAGGGGATCATGTTCCTTAAGAATTTATCAATAGTATCCGCCGAAGGCGTCTCCCTTTTTTCTTCCTCTCTGTGCCACTTCGATTGTTCAAAAACAAAGGCGAATTTATTTATTTTAAAAATTATAACTCGAGGTAATTCAGTTTTATGTAGTTATAAAATTTATATCCTACTTTGCGCCAAGTTTTAATCATAAAAGCCGGCATTATAAGTTTTGGCTCTAAATTCCAGGAATGTTATGAAATTCGGAAAATCGAAAAAGTCCAACAATTCGAAGATAAACACGTGAAAGTGTAAATGTCTATCAACCTGTTGATGGATATTCATTTCGACGGCACAGCGGGAAAGTCGCATTAGCATTGAATATTTATAAACGTGGAAAAAAAAAATCGCTTTATCTTCCTTTGTTTAAAAACGTCAACTTTTTAGCCCCCCTTTCCCACGTTTTATTATTTGTTTCCATAAAACATAAATGTAACCTTTGACAATAATGGATGGAATATTGATATTTGTTAAAATATGGTAATAAAGGGTTGCGAAGTTTATCTTACAGTTCGCTTCACTTTGCGGATATTTCTAAACCACGGACTATCCTCCAGTATTAGAAATCCTATAAACAGATTGGAAACTCAATATCGGCAAAACCCACTGAAGGTCAAAACCTCATCAAAATGAACAAAAACTTGATAAAATGAAAATAGTTTATAGAGAATGTTATATATTAAGGGATGAAAAAAAACTGCTAGTGAATTGTCAAGTATCGACTTCGGTTCCAGGGTCTTTTCGTTTCAAATAAGAATCTCGCCGTTTGTGGCCCTTATTTTTTTTCCTTCCTTTTTTTCTCTCCCCGAGGCAGTTACATGAATTCAGCTAAGCCGGATTGTTTCCAGAGTCCAATTTGATTCGTATTGTATGTGCCCTGAAGCGGAAGAGAATAGAGATTTTACTACCTAAAATGCTACATCCTATGCAAAAAAAAAAAAAAAAAAAAGAGTTTAGCAGGTGGTTTAGATTGCCCAAAAGAAACAGTCTTTGTATTCATACACGTGAATTTACAAGACTATGAATAATTTGTATAAAGAAATGTTTTTATTTATTTTAATACATAATGATTATAGTCCCAAAGGTGTCATTAAGGTTTTCTTAATGGAAGGTTCGTTAACGATTTTGTATCAGTTCGTTTCACTTAGGCGACACCTCATGGCCCCCTGCGGAGATTTCAAAAGAAAACCAATCTAATCAACGCTTCATCACAGGTTTTGATTTCAGAAATGTAATTTCTGGCTCTACTAATCCCATACCTAATCCAATTTCATTTAATCCCCTTATTTTATCCAATAAACTTTTAAATATAAGGATAATTATTCATTATTATTTAAACCGAGTAAATTAGTTAAAAACTAGTACTTTTTACTGTAATGCAATCCGGGAAGACAGGTTGACCTGTATCTACTGGCTCAGCATAAAAAGTAATAATTTAGATTATTCTATCGTTCAGTTATTTATAAATAAATGAATAAGTATTTCAAAGTCAATATGTAGTATTTCGAATTCTATTGACGTGTGAGCATAAAATGAGGGTTCGGCTCTTGGGATTCAGATTTTTTTTACAATATTCTATTTATACGTAAAAAAAATTCAAAGCGTAAACAACAAAAAAATGATAGGGGATCATCTCTTTAGAGCACCTAAAGCTTTTCCACCCTTTTAAGAGTTTTTGATTTTAATACCTAATAAACCATTTTTTAAGGTTTTTATCAGGATGAAAATTATTGGAGGGTTAATATTTTTTATGATTTAGACCGGCGTTGGTTATTGTTAGATTTTAGTCGCTTCTAATTTGATTGGCCCTTAAAATCCATATAGAAACTATGTTTATTCAAAAGGTGCTTAATCTGAAAGGTCTGATCAATAAATTGAAGTTTGATCTACAATAACTTAAGGTGATTGTCGTATGGATTGAATTGATCTAAAGCTGAAATTCGCTTTTGAACTAACACAATAAACCCCACATTACTTTGATTAAAGCAATAATGCTCAACACAAATTTATTATTAGACTTTGTACACAATTATTGCTATTAAACGAAAATTTCAGTGCAATAATTTATTTTATAAGAGGAACGTATGTATGCTATTTACTTAATACTTGACTGTTTAATATCCTCTGCTTTTAAACCTTAATCCTCATTTTGGCCTGCGTAGGTGGAAACGCTTGTTTGCCAAGCATTCTACCGGAAATTCTTTTTTTCTTTTTTCTTTTCCTCATGTGAATTTAAAATTTAAGTGTAAAAATTATTCTCATATTCATAATGATTTTTAGCTTAAATTTTAACGTTCGCAGGGATGGATTGCGAATAACAGGTGCGGTATATTTAACTGTCAGGTAGGGCTAAAGTAGCTCTACTATCGTAACTGATAGTCGGACTGCTTAATATGTAAATTGTCCAAACGCCCACAATGTTTATCTAGGTCTGTTATATTATGAAACATTTAGGGAAGCATGATTTTACCGTGCGAGACGTGTACACTTTGTTGTGTGAAAATACTGTATATCTCAATTCTGCCTATTGTTTTTGGGGGGATAAAACAAAGGTTTTAAATACAATTGTGATACCTGGGCACCCTCGTAGGCAGAAGTCTTCAAAATATCTTAAAGTCTGGTAAAAAAGGTTTCGCTTGGCCGAAAGGAGGGAAACGAGCGAAAAAGTTATCTGGTAAAATTGGGGATTATGTCAAAAATGCGGGTGGAAAAAAATTTTTTTTTTCTTGCCCAATAAACCGAGGGAAAGCCCTGTAAATGGTGTTGCCATTGAAAGAGAAAAGAAGATGAAATTTTTCTCCAATATCAAGCTCAGAAAAAAAGTGAACTTTGAAGGGAAAAAAAGGGATATTCATTAATTTATAACGAATCACGTACCTATGTCACGTCAGAGGTAACCTCAGTTCATGTCTTTTTATTTATTCAAAGAATGGTGAAGTCATGGCGTATTCAACGTCCGGCCTGGATACCGAATCTTACCGGGAAAGGTTCAAATCGTTAAAAATTAAATGCCCTTATAGTGAATTGAGACTTCGAACAAAGCATGAAAGGAAATTCTTCAACAAAAACGAGAATATCCTCTAATTTAATTACATTCCAAGTCCCTCATTGTTCTTGCTGTGATTTATCGAGGGCGAGATTACAGAAACTGATTTTTTTTTTTCATTTATAATTAAGTTAATATCTCAAGTCTGTAGTTAATTTTCAAATGTTAATTTAAAAGAAATATCAATATTTGTCCAAAAATCCCCTTTTTACATAATTTCGATTTTTTTCTTAATTTTCACCATTTACCCAATTTTAAAGAGTTTTTCAAGTTTCCACCTGATTTTTGTCACTTATCTATTCTTTCTAGTCAAAAAACTTATTTTTACCTAATTTTAAGGATTTAACTCAATTTTTCGGCATAGAAAGACTCGCAGAAAAACATGAGAAAATGGAATTAAGGTGGTCCTCAATTTAATTTTTGGCCGAAAATCCTGTGGAAAAAGTTGTTTTCTGAGTCAATAAACCTACCATAACACTCTAAAACTCCTTCAAGAGGTGTTTCTGGCCATTAGGAAAGAATAGGAGATATTCTTCTTGCATGAAAAGGTCCGAAAATCTGTTGTTTACACCGAAAGAGGAACTGAAGAATATGGCGAAGGCTTTGTCTCCTCACTCTTTCCTGACTATACAAAAGAAAAATAAATAAATAAGAAGTGCCAGAAAGAGTACAGGGGACAAGTTTATTAACGATAAAACGCTTAGGTATTTATAACGCTTGAAAAGAGTACAGTCGAATCAATGGCGAAGCGATAACGATCTTAATTAAATTAAATGACAAACTCTTTTTATTTCAAAGGGATTTCTTTTATTCCCCCTTTTTTATCAACAATTTAATTTGTTTGTCGTAACACTGTAATTATGACTTAACCGCTTGAGTTGGTTTAAGGGTTATAATTTATTTGTCGTCTATTTTAATTTAAGTTTATTCGATACCAAGCAACAAGTCCTTCAAAAGTACAAAAAAAAGTTTTGTGGGAAATAGCTTAGTTTGGTCTATTAACTTCTGGGATGTCTTTACAAACTTTTGACACTAAATCTGTAATGTACTTTTAATTTTGAGAAGAAAAAAAAAAGTTCTTTTTCTAAATAAGGTAAAGAGAAGATTAATGTTATTTTTATCGAATGGTTATTTCCCACCCCTGTTCGGAGACTTTCAATTTCCTCCATATGAATCTGAGGGCGGGTTATGTATGTAATATTCAGGGAACCATTAGCCAGGTGAGACATATTTCTTTCTTAATGTTTAAATATTTTTTGATCTGTCACTTACAGACTTCGAACCACGGACATTATTTTCAATTTTAATACCCTTCAAACCACATTTCACGCATAAAAGATTTATTTTTTCATTTTATTTTCAATTATTGTTGAAAAAATAACTGTTTTTAAAGAACATTCTGGGTGAATTATGCAAGAATGTTATTCCATCGATAGTAAGAAAGGGTTGAGGGTCTAGGCGAGAAATTTAAATGACAAATACCTCAGCTGGCTCCGTTGAATGATTCATTTTCCCTTGATGTATACCTATGCGCATATCAAATTGAGTACATCAGCTTTCTACCAATATATTTGATGAAATAAAGAAAAAAATGAGATTTCTAAAAAGTATGGAAATCAAACGGTATCGGATTGACAAAATATCACATGTGTAGTGGTATTTCTCCCAATATCAATTAAAAGGGTGGGAAAAATCCTTGCACGTCTGTGTTGACACAGACAATATTTTCCCGACGCCTTTTCCCTCTATCTAAACTGCCATCGAAGCCCGTTATCCGACACCGAAATTTACGGGCGATTCCTGTGATCGAAAAAGCATTTTGAACTTCCGAATACTCCTTCGGAGTTAACCGTTTCGTCATTGGTGAGCTTGTTAGGTCGTAGATAAAAAAGTTTTTTATCATTTGATATTAATGTTTGGGAAAAGGGCTTAGGAGAGGTTTTGGGCTGTAGTTACTGGGAGATAACGCAGTGGAGGGATGTTTGCTTATAAAATTTTAATTTTTTGTTCTTTATAATTATAAGAACCTATTTTTTAATTCACGGGCACGATGGGAAAAAGTATGGCTTCGGCCGAAGGGCGGAAGGTCAATCAGGCCGTTTCCCTCAATTTTTTATCCGATATACACTTCTTACTTCTCAAAGGCAGTTATTGGATTACTCTAATGCCGATTTTGGGAAAGGGTCTTACAGACTTCTAAGAGGAATATTGATAAGTGATCAACACTGATTCTAAGGTTGTCTGTTGTGCCGGCCGTCCATCCGTCCATCGCCAAGTTTTTCTTCAACGGCGAGATCTGTATTGAAGAAACTCATTCCAGAAAATAAAGATTTTCAATTCTTTTTCCGATTTTTAAACTTACCCTAAATATCTTATCCCGAGTTTGCTACAGTAAATTCTTTATCAAACTCTTAATAAGACGTCTTTTATCTTCCGAAAAGGAAGAGCAGAATGTTTACCCGTCTTTCTTTTTAATTAACTCATCGGATTTATAAATCTCTCTTCACATGAATGAAATAACATTTTCAATTATCTCCCTTTATTATGAGAGTATTAAACAAAATATTTTATAATATGATTAAAATAATTTGGTGAAAATCTGATGAAAATTGTAAATTTGAAATTGTTTTTAAAAAAATAGCTACGAACGATCGGTGTACATGGGCGACTCAAGATCGATAAAGACCACCAATCAAATTGACCTTTCGAGATCTGGAAACCTCATTTCTGAAAACCATTGAGGTTATGACAATAACTTTTTTTTAATGTTAAAAAGTCATATTTTTCTTGAGAAAACTATTCAAATTTTTGAATTGAGATATTTTGATTATTAAATAAACCTGGATTAAAGGGTTTGCAAAAGTAAAAATAAGCGGGAGGCGTAATTATGTAATGGCGTGTGGCACGGTGAGGTTATGTTGGTGTATGCGGAGAGGGGAAAAATAGCAATTTTCGTTCGTAATGACTTGAAACTGTTACTTTGTTTTTATTTCGGTACCGAGAGATTGTAGGTTTTAAGGTTACGTACAAATCCTGTTGTGGGCTATCTTACCTGGATTTCAAGAAAAATAGGAGGACGTTTGGGAATGATAAAGAACGCTTTTAAGCGTGGATGGGCCGCGGATATGGCCTCCTTTGCACGAGGGAGAAAAAAAGATCTGTTTGGGATCTTTCTCATTGTGACCGTTTACTTTTTCACAGAAGACATAAAAGAAAAAAAAAAAGCTTGAAAGCTTTAAGTCAACATAGAAAAATTGAATACTTTTAAAAATCGATTAAGTGTTTGAGAACATGTTTTTGACTTTATAACCCCATATCAAGTATAAAGTGGATGAAAACTTGCGGATTTTTCAGGAGGAAGTTACACGTTATTGAAGCAGTTTTGAGGCTGATAAGGAGGATAAGGCGGAGGTCTCAAGAACAGAGAACTTTTGAAGAGTACTGTCAATATTCACGTTCCACACTTCAACTTGTAATAACTTGCCAAAACTTAATTTCCGACAAAGGTCCCTGATAAAACACCGAGTCTTTTATTTTCATTTTAACCTTTCAAACCTTTTTCCCCCTCGCAAGAAAGCAGTTATTGGTTTCGTTGGAGTCTTGTAGAAGTTATAGAACATATAAAAATAAATAAAACCTGAGGTTGGCTATCCTGAATTTGATGAAAATTGGAGCTGTGAAGTGTTCCAAAAGAATGGGTAACATAATTCACATCAAATGGAGCTTTTTCGGAAGACCTACGGAGGGCATGTCAATAACTTTATTTTGAGAAAGCTACCTTTTAACCTCTTTTATGTTTGCTATGGTAAAATGATCAAAAACAGATCCTTTTTACCGATTTTTCGGGCGTTTTTCCTACTATCATATCCGATAAAAATAATTTCTTGGGAGCTTTACGCCATGGCGACTCCCCATTAAATTTAAACTTCGCTTCCTACCGTAGGAAAACCCCGTATATGGACAGGAAAATTATCTGTGTTTCACAATAATTGAAACTCACTGGTTATTAGAGCAAACAAGCTTGTACAAATAAATAAATAATAACCGGAAAAGCGGAAATTGAACACACACGGCCGTTCCCATGTGTATGTTTACCAGCGCATCTTCCTTTACAAATTCCAAACTACAAATTAAGCTTCTTTTCAAACTCCATTACCCCATCAGAATTCAAGAGACGAGGACAATAAACGTTTTCAGCATTGACCCGCAACGTGATCGGGAAATGAATTACAACAAAGGAAAATATTGAATTCTCATTTAGCGCATTCTAAATCACTTTTCGCAGTAATTAGTTTTAAAATAATGCATACGGTCGGAGGGGGAAAACCGGAGAAGATTATTCGATCATATTTCAGTCACTCCTATCCCATTATTTTTAATTTACACTTGCCTTTTCTGCTCGTAAAATATTTATAAAAATGTTTTTTTGAGAACAAAAGGTTTGTTTTACAAAAGCGTTCAAACGGAAATAACAATTGAAGGGGCAGTTCAATATTAATTATGGTTGAAGAAATCCTTTTTCGTTGGTACAAGTCACGAAGTCATTTTTAGCTAAGAACATTTACTGTATCTCAAATGCTTCCATTGTTAGTTTAAATTAGAATTTTGATAGAACTTTTCTCTTAATTAAAACTCTATTTATTATTTCTAATTCTCAAAGAGAAAATAGTGCATTACCCTCCATGTACGGTTTTTATGAGAGGGTCTTTCTAGGAAAGAGAAAAATTAGTGATTTTTACCGATTGTAAGGTTGTTTTAGGCGCTGGCCTCCGCCGCCAGTTTTTCGTGACTTCACGGCCGCAATGATCATCCAATTTTCACCACATTTTCACAGAATCTTCCACTGAAAATGTCAAGAGCTTTTTTTGGAATTCGCAAAAATGGCGGACGTCTATAATTCTGAAGTTTAGTGCGCTACAATTGTACTAATGGTCCGATATTCTTCAAATTCTTAAAAATACCTCGTTATTTTTATCGACGTGCTAAACCACACTTCGAGTACATTTTTTTTGTAAAAATTACAATAATTTTTTTGACCCAGTAAAAATATTAATTTTTTTCTGCTTCGTTTCCTCAGTGTTTTATTATTTTTTAAATTAAATTTTCTTTCTGCACAAGGAAAGTTTTAATTTAGAAAATATTTTTCCTGACACTACTAGGCGAAATTGGGTAGCAAGAGGGTACTCAAAGCGAAGGGTCTTGATTATATAAGATAACGAAACGCCAAGCAAGAAAACTTCTGAGATCAGATAAAAACTTCGCCTTTTATTAATTTTTAAAGGTCGCCAGAGGTAAACAAAATGGTCGTTACTTCGCAATAAAGGTTTCTTTTCCTTTTCCTAAGCTCAAAATATTTATTTGACTTTAACTTCAGTTTAAATTTTGAGAGTATACAATATTTCAACTTTTTCTATCCATTGTGTTTGCTCTGAAGTGGAGAAGGTGGAGAAATGATTTATAGAGGAAGGAACCATAACATTCCAAGCCATAAAATAGACGACAGCTCCAGAAACAGCAACGATAATTTAGAGGCACTTAACAACCTCTCTTTTATCTGATATTTACACAAAAAAAAATTAAGTTTAAAAAGTGCAAAAATTTAAAAAATGTTGAGAATGTCGGGTAAGCCTGAATAATTTACTTCCCTACATGCTAAACACCTTGAAGGTTCCTTCATCCTTATTTAAATTATGGTTTTAATTAAATTTTTAGTTTAGTGCCATGTTGACAAAATATAAATTTGAAAAATAGAAGGGCCATTGTTGGAAGGAACAAAGGGAATGATAACAGAATATGGGAGCGGTCAGTGTTGTACAGTTCTCTGGATTATCATTCTGCGTTTGTGATGCTAATTAGGACTTTGAAATCTAAATAAAATAGATTTTATTCAAGAAACATGCCATGAATAACTAACTCTCCTTTTTTAAAACTTTAAATAAATCAAATTCTTGGAATTTTCATCAGATTACAACGTTCTCACCTTTGAAGGAAAAAGGAGGAGTCCAATTAGGGTGACAAGAGCTTTAATTTGGTGTCAACATGCTTATTCGAGGCGTGAATCGAGCCTCCGGGGAAGTTGAAGCCATTGAGAAAATTGCCCAGGGAGTTCCTCAGCCTCTCCAGTAGTCTCTCTTTAGTTCCAACAATTAATTCTCACTCCCTAGCTCCGGTCTAAAGGAACTTCGATAATTACAAGGGACTCGACCCTTTATAATTTTATAATTATTAAAGAGGCGCGTTCAGGAAGTATTCAACTTTTGGATTCCTTCAGGATTCAGGCCCATCACCGTAGATTTTTGGGTCTAAAAATGCGGTACTCACAACATGAAGTCGGGAATTCAAGGGATTAGTGGAAAAATTTTTTTATTGTAATAATTTTAGGAAAAATTCCTTTAACTATGGATTATAATAGGCAGGCCACTTTGGGGTTCGCTCAAAGCAATATGGCGATCCTTCGTGTTGACTAAAAGTTTGTTGATTGCAGAAAACTATTATCCATTTACGTTTTATTATTTATGAAGGTTTTTAGAATTAATTATCTTAATAAGAAACTACCTATACTTAGAGGATATTAAACTTCGAAATCGGGTAGATCATCAATCACGGGCATTCTAAGGAAGCTTCAATTAATTCAAAGTCTATTTATCTTCTTTCATTTCTGAAGCGATGAAAAGGTCCTATTCCTTAGGGGTATATATTTTTCAATAATTTTAAACCGGCGTTCATTAATAAGGGGAATTCCATGGTAAATCTAATAATGAGGGAAGACTACTCGAAAAGGGCCGGGGCTTCAAATCAAATCTTAAAATCCAATCTGGAGGGCTAATCCGCCATTTCAAATCAGCCCTCGAGTTAGCCGCGGAGGCCGAAGGCGTTTCTCTCAGATTAAACCCTCTTCTCTCTTTCCAATAAGAAGTGACCTCATAAATTAGATTCCGGAAAATAATTCACACGAGGGATATTTTTTTTTCTCGTTCGGAATAAGAGACCGCTACACGGTCGATACTGCCCTTGAATAATTTAAAAGGGCTTAAGTGAAAAACCGCGTTAAACGCCAACCCGAAGCCAGAAGGTTATGGAAATTACCCTTAAAGTCTTTATAATACTAATCTGTGTTTATACAAACCAAAAAATTAGATAGGGAAAACGAAAAAAAAAAACCTTTGAAGTCGAGTTTTTAATACGAATTTAACGAAAATTGCCAGCTAAATATTTAAAGAGGCATTTTTTTTGTCCATCAAAATGTTTATTTAAAAAAAATTAATTTAAATTTTCTCTTTGTACGCAAGAAATCCTTTTCCACTTTTACAATGTCGACTTTGTTTGAAATCACTCTTACGGTCGTGGTTGAATGAGGGCGGCGGGGGTTGTTTTCGGTCTTATAAAAAGGGTCGAAACTATACTCTTTGGCAAAGACAAATTGAGGAAGGAGCGATAAAAACGGTTCTTAGAGAGAGAGAAAAAGAAGTCTATCGAGAGATGAGGGAGGGGGGATTAAAGGATTAAGCTGTGGACCGACATTGGTTACATTCGCTAACACTGTTTTTCTTTGTGTCAATCTCTGCACAGAGCCCTTAAAATGAAGGCCCGGGTATTCCAAGTTCCTTAAGACGCAAGATTCCACTTCTAATCCAATTTGTTAAACTTTCCAAGAAAAAAGAAGAAGAAAAAAAGGAAAACCCTTGATGATTATCCTTCAGAAGGGACACTAATTTAAAATAATTTTTTTTCTCGATACAAAGATTTGTGGCAATTGCGACAGACAGCCGGCATCACAAACAATCTCATGATCGTAAAGATCATCAATCAATTTTCCTGACGCCTCTGGAAGACCCTGTCCCAAAAACCGTACATGGAGGGTAATACAATGGCTTCTCTTTAAGAAAGTTAATTTTTAATTGTCAGATATTAGAGCTAGACTTAATGGAGACTCGGTTCTATTCCATCAAATTGGTGTTTTTACACAATAAAATAAATTATATTTTAAACTTTTTTTTTCAATAGGCTAAAGGAACTTTTGTAATTGTTATCCTTTGGTAATCTGGCAAAAAATAAGTTTGGAAAAAAATGTATGCCCTACTGTAAAAACAACCCCAATACTCTTCCTCCGGATGTTTTTGAAAATCCAAAAGATGGAGGATCTCATTAAGAAAGTGAACTGAGAATGAGAATGAGAGGAAGGAAGAGGACGTGAAATCGATGGGTGCGGTCTGACAAAGTTGGAGGTGGTCAAACTGATTGCCATCCCGCCCCTCTTTCCCACCGTCGAAACCTCGCATTGCATCCGAAATGATGCCCGAAAGTCCTCACCGATCTTCCGAGTAATCAAGCCCAGGCCCTGAGCCGACGATTATTTCTCCTTGATGAGAAAACCGTCAGGCATAAGCGAAAGCTTCTCCAAACATCTTGTTATAGCAAATATTTATGTTTTTCTTCACCTACTAATCAGTTCTTTCTCAATATTTTGTGTTATAATGATGGATTAAACGTTCACTTAAGAAAAAAAACTAACAACCTTTTTGAGCATTAAAAAAATAATTCTTTCAGTATAAAATCTCCTTTTAGTACCTGAGACAAGATCCACTGAGGAAGCACTAAGGAAACATAATTTTTCAATGCCTTCCTAACTATCAGCAGTAAAGCTTGTTATCACCATTCCTTTTTATCCTTGAAACAAAAAAAAAAGCTTGTATTTTTCATTTTGAAGATCCTACTTGATCCTTTTATAACAACCAATCGTAACAAAAATACTTTCTTTTGTGGGAATAATGTTTGCCAGATTTTTTCTACAAATTCGAGCATCCAAAAAACAATGTATGCAAATTTATTCACTAATTCAACCTGTGTTTTTTGCCGTTTTAAACTTAAAAAGAGGTCAAGTTCGTTAAATTTAAACCAAAGTGTTTGCGTAGGACTAAAAGGCGTCTTTTTTGTTTTTCCACCTTCGGGGCTTAACGTCAACTTTTTAGTTATTTCAACTGACGAGTAGATAACGTCTGTCTTATTCTTTTCCTCTTTTTCATTTTTTAAATACGTTTTTGTCGGCAAAAAAATGATGACTTTATAATCGACCTATCATCTAAAATTACACCCACATGCCTACATTCTAAAATGATCGATTTTCACCAATCATCTCTAATCATGCCCTTAGGTAACAGGTTATTAAGGCCAAACGAATACTGCCCGAAATATTCTAATTTCAAACTTAAACAGCTTTAATTCTTTTTGACATTATTTTCTACCGAGCTCTTTAAAATTTTTTTTCCCTTCCCAAGTGTCAAATAAAAGTTAAAATGAAAATGCTAAATGTGAGTGAATACCTGAGTGACTGAAAACGAAATTAATCACAAAAGGCTAAGTAAAATGAAGAAATTCTTAACAAAATGAAAAAGATTTCTTATTAAAACGAATTTATTGTCTTTCTTTTGTTCGGAAGCAACAGGTAAAAGGGCGTATTGATCCCGCTTAATTTTAGACAGTTTCAGAATCGAGGAGATCGGAACCTATTGTTTAACCGTTGCAATTTAAAGGCTTGCAAACATTTCGGCCGAATCCAATTTAATTCCGATTTCGATAGTAGAAGAAAGTAATTTGAAGTTGAATTTTTAACATTTCCGTTATTGTAGTACCCTCCATGTACGGTTTTTTTCAAAAATGAGAGGTCCTTCCAACTACTTTGCAGAAAAGTGAAAAAACTTCAGGATCGCAATTTCCATCCGATTTTTACCAAATACGCCTTTGAGAAATGGGCTGTAATTATTATACCTGTGGCTCTTTTGGGAGAAGATTTTCGTTTTTTCTGCCTTCATGTATTTTTTAAAATCTGTGTCGTCGAAAACCATATTTTTAATAATTGTATTTTGATTTCAGGGTTGATTGAAACGGAGGTACACTATAAGGATGTAAGTTTTAACTTCCTTAATTTAATTTTTTTTAAATATATGCAACGTTCTTATTTTCTTAAAAATATTTCAGTTTTCTTAGTTTCGGGATCTCCTTTTACATTAAAGGAAACTGAACACTGTGTTATTTAAGAATCTGACGCTCTTCATTTCAGGAAACATCCATAACATAATCTAGAACTAAATTGAACTTCAAAGATGAATTTTCAAAGTAAGAAATGGTTGTAAAAAATTCTTTTTGAAAGGAGAGCTTTCGTTTTGTATACTTAATTATAGGATAATGAGGTTGCTTTGTTGTCATGGAGAAAATTTTATTAAGAGACATTTTTTATGCGAAGGTTTTGAGGAAGGAGAAAACGATGAAGTACTAAAGCTAGAAGAAAAATTTCCCTCCTTAAAATTGACCAGGAAAGGGCCTAGCAATGAATTCCTTTGGATAAAAATGGATCCGGCGTTCATCGGGGAGCAATTTTCGTTGATGGGAACCGTCTGAAAGTTACGAAATATCCCGTTCGGTAAAATGGAGAGGAACCTTTTTTATGACGATTGATGATCGCTTAGATAAGGGAGTAAATCTGTCTTTTTAACGACGAATATGTAAGCACTTCAAGAGTTCTGCACAAATTCTTTCAATTTCCTCTTTTTATCTTGTGAAATGGCACCTCGTAAAATTTGTATTCAAAGCCTTCTCTGATCAACTTAATCATTTTGATGGAACCCTTTTTTCTTTTCTGCGCTGGGTTTAGTTTTTCTTAAATTTTTTTTTCGCATTGATAGTCACCGATGCGTACTTTTTTTTTATCGAAAACGATACCATTTTGGGCCTACAAGGAAAAGTGCCTTTTACATTTATTTCACGTCCGAAAATAGGTGGAAGCGAAAGTATGGCACACGACACGGAATACAAACGACCTCTAAACACGTTTTCCATACCTTGGACGTTTAAACCAAATTAAACCAATGTCGGGGTTGGTACACAATATATTTTATGTTTATAAAATTTGTGTTTGTTTTAAGTGATGAATCGTGTAGGATTTGTGGCAGAAAAGCAAACAGATCGTGTCAAAAGGGAAGTTTAGTTCTCTGATTTATTATTTGGGTTAATTAATGCGAGTAAGCTTGATACCGCCCAGTTTGTCTTTGACAGAAATCCAATCGGATCACACATCAAACCCTTTACTTTTTACTACTTGAACAGTTCTTTGAACAGGAAAATCAATTTTGTCTTTTTTTAAAAAGTTTTGATTTTCACAGCTGGATGACGCCACCCTTATTGCGATAACTTTCGCATCTGAATTCCATCGATCTGTTTTTCGGATTTGAGAAATGACGGAAGCTTCCGAAGATGAACGGCGCCCTAAGAAAGACGAAAAGGCGGGGGGACAAAGCAATGACTTTTCGTTTTAGAGCGAAGATTGAGTGGTCTTTAAAAAAAATTCCATAAAAGAAAAATCGTTAAATTCGGTGATTTTGTTTTTACGGTCGACGCATAAAAGTAAACTTTTTTTTTCTCCTTTAATTGTTCTTTGGTCACTAAATTATTTTATAAATAGAAATATGGGTGTCGTAGTGCAGTAGAGTGTTAAGGCGAGGGAAACCCTAATTGTATTTCACGCTCAATAAAACAATTAGCTACTGGCTCGTTCGTGGAGGCTGTTTCTGAACTTCGATAAACGAAATATACGCACCTACGTTTGAACTTTTTTTTCCTTCTCGAAAGAATTTGTGGCAGGAGTTTTTCAGACCCTGTAGTGCCATTTCGATCATTGGTTTATTTGGCCCACAGCCCTAGAAAGACGGTATTTTGCTAACCGGTCTAAATAATGCTCAGCGATCTTTTTCGCTCATCAAATTTTGTGTGATGCCAATTTTTTTTTTTTTTTTCAAAAAACTTCACCTCCTCAATTTCCTTATGATTGTCATGATTGCCAATTTTGATTAGTATCTTAAAAGTATAAATTTCTGGCAAATTTCACTTTATCGACATGAATTGCCTGGTAACTAATTGTTTGAAAGGGTTCCATCTGGGTTTTTGCTTAAAATATGCCTCGTTCATTCGTGTCCGTTTAACTTGATTAATAATGGGACAGATAAAGGTCATGTCTCGGGTCAAGTCGCTGGGGGGAAGAGGGACGTGACTCTCTCTTGGGAAATACAATCGGTCCTCACAGCTGGAAAGCAAGCTGTGACAATCTTCACCCGCTCCGATAGATATTTCGCTCGTTTATAAGATCCGTGACACGATCCGATAAATCACAATGTCTCTAATACACAATTTACGCCAATCATAAGGATAAGGATCATTCTAAAATTATACAACCTCAGGTTTTATTATCGAAAAGCGTTTCTGCCAACTTAAAATCCCTTCCCTCAACTCTGGGAGGATTTATTGAGCCGTTTAAAATATGTAATATGCAATTTATTCTGCGAGCATTAGTATTAATATAGGTGGAACTTATGTATTCTGTTGCAACTTCAAACCGTAGAAAACCACAGAAATTTTTATAAAAATGGGTTTCCTATATCAAAAAAAACTAGTAAAACGTTAAAAACCCTGTAAAAAAAGAGAAAACCACTAAAAATCTTGAAAAAAAATTAGGTTTCTCGGTCAACAACCGAGAAGTCCCGAAAATTCTGTAAAAGTTTTTGTCCAAAAAAATAGTAAATAAGGGTCGAGAAAAACTACCGAAAAGCCTGTAAAAAGGGAAATTATGTCTTCCCAGGGTCAACATACCTGATGACTTCGATTATCATCAATCCTTCCGTTCGTAAATAAAACTGTTGCATTCTTTTCTTAAAATTTGCGAAAATAGCGGACTTCCTCTTTCTCATGTCCGCAAATTAACTGGAAGTAATACGATTTTCCTACAAAAGGGATTCATTTGTAAAAGAGTTGGGGCACTACCGATCGGACTATAATAATGCTAATCCTTGCGGAACAAAATGCTTCTATAAACGGCTCAATAATTCCTCCCATTGTAATCGTCTAACAAACGATTATCCTTTAGAATTTGGTTTCCGATCATATTTTATTGATGTAAAATAATATTTTTTTTTAAAATATACTGTTTGATGTTTGTAGTTCTTTGATTCGCTTAAAAAAAAAGGAATTTTACTTGATGAAATTCGAGAGTAGCTGTAGTAGGTGGGAACGTTGCTTTGATATAAGAGAAAACTTTGTTATTTCAAATGCTATTTGGAGCCCAAATTGGTTAACCACTGAAAAACATTTTAATTTGTCGCTTTCACGTTGGTATTTATACTAGTAAACGGTCGTTTAGAACAATATTAATAGGGCTGTTACATCGTTTGACCCCTGTCAGATCTATTTTACGCAATTAGGGGCTCCCTAATTTAGGATTGGAGGAAAACGGGAAGTTCTAAGGGAGGTTTTCTTACACAAAAACGCTTATTACATCTTCCTTTCTTGTAGGAGTTGACCCCGAATAGGAAACTTTCAGGGGGTTGGAGCATCAGCTGTTTTTAGCGTAAAAGTTGACCTAAAATTCTCAGATATTGTTTGACCAATCGCTATGAAATTTCGCACTTTCATATGAAGAACTTATTATTGATTGAAAAAGATTTCTGAAGCATTCCAAAAAATGTTCAGCTGATCGTAAGGTGTTCCAGAAAAAGACGGCGCCACCTCATAAAAAACCACAAAAAAATCACTAATCACTTTTCTCTCCAAAAAACTGCATATTAAAAAAATATTGAAACGTGAATTGTTCCGCATGATGAGACTTTAAAGCCTCATTGGTCCCAAACTATTCTCCCTACGCAAACAGCGACTCCAGTTTAACGGTCTATAGTTCAATATTGAACTGAAATCCTGCATAAATTACTTCAATACCTTGTGTAACCTATTTATAAAATTGTATTGAACATTATAGGCCATATTTGTTCCACCGCAAAATTAAAGAGCCGTTTTCGAAGCTCTTATTGTTTTCCAATAAACCGAATGTTTCCAGACTCGATAGAACGCAATATTCTTGGAAATTCAAAACGCCACAATCCTGTATTTTCACAGGCTTTATAGAAATGGAGTTTCATATATAACAACAACAAAAAATTTTCCTTAAAACAACGTTATTGACAACGTTTGTTATTGCTGACAGAAAAAAAGTATTATTTTCCTCTAAAGAGAAAAAATAGATAGATCTCCGCCATTAAGGAGAAAAAACTTTTTTCAAAATGATATGAAGATTCCTTGTATTCCGTAAAAATCTGATTAAAAATGCGGCCGTGCAGTGTCTGGAAAACACCACAAACAGCCTTCTGGTTGGTCAAGACCACTAATCAATTTCCCTCTGGAAGACCTTCCCCCAAAAACCGGATATTGAAGTAGTAATTGATTTTAAAGGGCCTTTTCTTTTGTAATCCTTTATTTTCCTTTCATTTGAAGTTTGATTTATTTAGTTTAACATTGTACTGATTTTCAGAAAACATGAAAGGTTAATTAGTATTATAGTACTTATTTGATTATTCCAAACGCGTGGGTACTTCAAGTGATTAATCGGCTTTGAAGTAATTTACTTGAATCACGTTTAATTATTAAACCTTGTTTTCATTAATTTGGAGATGTATCACTTTGTTAAAATTTTCTGAAGTCTAGTCTGGGGTACCTCCAGGCCACTTTTCCAAAGATTTATTGCGAGCCGAGAGTCTTTATCGTTTGAATTGCATCAGTTTCGGGCGCGTCGGTAATTTTTGTATAAGATAGATGGCCTTAGGTTTACTAGGATTCAATTTTTTGAAAAATAAATCACTGATTACAAAAGCCCATTTGTACGTGTTCGATCATGTGGAATTGCCGATCCGATTATTCGAGGCCTACCTGCCTCATGTTTCCCTATCCTCGAATTAATGAAAGATTCAATTAAATTCATTATTGAAAATTTAAAGCTTCCTCTTTTTCATTTTATTTTTTCCCCCAGTAAAATTTTCGATCTTTATTTAAAATTTAATTGTTACTTTAATTAATGTCATTGATAATTTAAAAAAAATAATATGTTTAAGCACGATTTAAAGAAGAAAAAATAAAAGGATGATTTTTTAAAAATTAATTACTACTAAATTGGAATTTTTTATTTAAAAAAATGAGGTGATAAACATTTAAAGAAAAAAAAAAGTTAATTAAAATGATGTTTACAATAATTATTCTTTAAATCGTACAAAAGTGTGGGAATCCTTAGAAAAAAAGAACTCCTACTACATTATTCGAGAATTTTATTTTATTTTTTAAACAAATTTTATTAAATACCTATAAGGAGCATTTGGCGAAACTTTCTTTTAAAAAATAACAGTATGACGGGTCGCTTTTTTTTAAGTTTAAGTGCTCTTCATTTGGTAGTCAATTTTAAAAAATAAAAAAACTTCTTTAAAGAGAAATTTAAATAAATTTAAATATCCTCTGAACCTTTTAAATGAAATAAATTTTGTTGACCCTTATTTTAAGGAAGTTTTTTTATAGAATGGTTCAGGATACTAAGCCGGTAAGACCGTAGTGCCTTACTAGTTAAGCTCCGTTAATCTAGCCAGCTTGAGGTGATAAAATAAGTTTAAATTAAAAGATTTAGAGAAAAAAAAATTGTAAATTAAAATGATGTTTACAAAAATTATTCTTTCAGTCGTATAAAAGCGTGGGAGTCCTTGGGTAGTCTTGAATAAACGAAATCTGTACTGTATTTTCGTATTCTAAGGAAACTCGATCAAAAATACATCGAATAAGCCCCAAAGCCTCAAATCCAACCTTGGAAATCCGATATTATTTCGAACATTTGCAGCATCATTTGCTTTAAACAACTATTATTTCTGTTGAAAAATTCAATGAAAATTTTTAAAATTCTCTAAAAATTGATAATGTTTAGCCAAAACGTTAATAATTTTTTTTCCCGCATCTTCCAATTATGTGGGATATTAAATTTTATGAGATAATGCGTGAGTGGACAAATTGGATACACGTTTATTTAAAAGTCGATAATTTAAATCGTCTTCCAATCTTCAGTGCGACGGAGAGGGAAACTGAGGTGATCACTCGCCGGAAATAAAGGCGTCAGCCATGGGGAAATTGGTTCTGGAGAAAATAAATTTTCGACGACATTTTTAAATGTTTAATTAAGCGGAGTGAAAAACTACTCGACTCCTCTCATTAGTTTAAAGCTTTCCCGTTTCAAAAACTACGCTCAGACCTCTTCTTCGTCTCTTTTAAATTTAATCAACTCACAGGTTTCAAACGGAATATTATAGGAGGCTCAAAAAGCCTAAAAAAAAATACTAAGCACGTTTTTTTACTCTCAAATCCAGACACTGTTTAAAAAATTTTCAGAATCGAACATTTCTTTAACATTTTCCACATTGTTTATACAAACAGTTACTTTTCAATACGTTAGGTGATAAAATGCATTATTCAAAAGGAGTTTATCTGTTTAGTAACGTGAATAACGCTGTACATTTGCCTAATGGTTTAGATTCGATGTTGGGCGTGCTTAAAAAAAAAAGCATCGAATGTTCACAATGTCTCCATGAAAAAAAATAGAGCCATAAAAGAAAAAAGCGCTTTAAACTTTTTTAACACTAATTATCGACATTTAAAATTAATAGGCGACTAATGAGTCTGAAGTTAGCACACAAATCGAGCTGATTCGTTTTCAAAGTTTTATAATGGGAAAAAATGTCCCCAAGGGTTTACTCCGCAAAAAAACCACTTTTATTTCCCTTTGAATTTTAGAAAGCTTCACTGTTGACTTTCTGAAAGTGTCTGGTTAAATTGCTTTGGTTTAAATGAGCGTCCACTAATATTCCGAAAGTTGAATGAAAAAAAGCTCTTTGTTTCCCTGTAACGGCCTTCTTAAAACGTTATCTGTTTTCTAGATTATAAATGTTTTATAGGACTGTAAAATTAAGAAAAAAGGGAAGGGAAAAAGGTAAAACATCGAGGGTGAAAAGCAATTTAAAGTCTAATGCAAACCTAGTTTAGGATCGTCTAAAAGATAAGTTTCACTCTCCATTTTAAGTCCCAGGTGGATGAGAAACTTGATGTCGTAAAGTTTTGTTGGTGTACGAAATATGTAAATTTTTATTTTATATCTTCTATCATATCTGCTTTTGTATCGTTTGTTAAGACTTTGTATGACAGACAGTTTCAAAAGTGAAATAAAAAATTTTACATCTTCTGCCTTAGCTGGGGAGGTCGGAAAATTTAGAAAATTCATATTGGAGTTTAGTTTTCGTGATTGAAAAGAATTTTATTTTCTTGAGCAAAGAAGCACCAGACCACCATTTTTTGTTGCATTTGAGACAATTAATTCTAGTGTCGATCATTTTATTTCTAAAGGTTTTTGTGTGAAGCCTAAAAAATATTTTTTTTCTTTTTTCACTTTCAACCCCTGGTTTCATGTTTTTTTCAGCCCTTTTTGAATAAAAAAATTCCCTATTGATAAAGCAGATCACAGCCGACGAAGTTTCAAGAGGATGCTAATGCATCAAATAATTTCTCCTCTTACGTCAACATGTCCACTTCATAATTTATAAATCACTCGACCATCTGCCCTACGCATAAAATATTCACTTGACATAAATTATGTAGATGTCCGTAGTACATGCGGAAAACAAGAAGCCCTTTTATTAGGTTCCGTTCTAAAAAAAAAAAACCTAATAGAAGGGGTTTGAAGGGTAGAAAAAACGTGAGCATGATTTAATAAATTGTGAATATGGCGTTCCTGTTTTCCGTTATTACTTCTAGATCCTGAGCAGTAAAATCGTACATCCGCTCCGTTTTTTGCCCTCCTATTTTTTGCAGTGAGAACAATCTTTGTTTAAAGAACTCGAATGTAATAAAACAAAATAGTTATTTGCATACCATGGGAGGCAAGTTCAGTTTTACGTCTGTTTTTGCCAGAGGCTTGCCGCGGGACGAAATATTTCTCCGAAAGGAACTAATAGCAAGTTCGCCGAGGTTATCCTCAGTACAACAAGATATAACTCACAGAATACATTTCTTTTTTATCCGAGAAAAATATTTAATATAGTTAAGCTTATACAAAAGAAAGTTATTTTGATACCATTGCTCCTTAGCCACCTTCTAGCGCCCTGCGTGTTTATAAGCCTGTAAATTCAATGTTTGAATGCTTTAAAAAAAAATTTAACATCACAAGTAATAATCACGGAAAATCTTTGGGAGGAAACCCTGCTAGGCAAACCTATTGTAACTTTTTTCTATACGTAAATAAAAGTTTCGACCCCTGGAATAAAATGTAAAACGTTTAAAACATTCCGGGTAAAATACTCTCTTCATGTTTACATGCGAGTATATTTTGTGTGCTAAAAAGATAAAACATCATCCTCCACTTGTACTCCGGAAGCACTTTAAAGAGAATCGGTAAATGTTATTCCAACAGGACATTAAACAAACGTGGATTTTATTAAAACGTATAAAAGCGGGGACCGTTTTATTTTGTCAAAACCGACCTCGAATTTTCTACTTTTAACGCCTTCTGATGAAATTAAATCGGTATTTTCAGCTCAAGTCGTTACGAGTGAAAATGTCATAACACCCCGCTCTCGACCGCCACCTTTCCGTGGCTTTTATTCGTTTCACGTGGATATAAAAAAAATTTTATGTATGTTAATGACTGACATGGCCACACGAAGGTCAAATCCATATGGAAATGTTATCGGTAATCAAAATCTTTGTTGAAACTTCGATATGGATTTTCATTTAACCTTAATTGTTCAATCTGAAAGACTGCATTTTATTCGGTATTGCGTCAAACAGGCCGGCACCCTGACATTTTTCCTTTACGTGGTCTGAAGGACGGATGGTGACAAAAGTTCCTTTGAGTAAAAAAGTTAGTAGATCGTGCCTTTTTAGCCAGCAGTTTTATTCCTAAGGTGTTTTTTCCCTTTTCTAATTTGCTAAGTTTGACCTTGAGCGAAAGAAGACGGAACTTGAGTTTTCTCGAAAAGATTAACGACCCCCACCTCCTTCTATCGAGTGAAGACGTAACTTCATTATTTTAACTTTCTCAATTCAATTCCTTCCGTTTTTCGTCGGGGAGCTGATCCTTGACATCCTCATTTCTTGAACCAATGTCTTGGATCGTCCAATAACTTCTCTTTTAAAAAGCCGCGCCAACAGGCATTTGTGCTCCAAATTTTGGAGGTTCAAGTCACAGGTTTTGGCCCCCCTGTTTGCTCCTGATCAGGGCGAACATTGTCGCTCATGTCTTGATTAGACTATCGGCGCCGCCCACGCTGAGCGGAGCAAGCGATCGCTTTGTTGCACCGACACCCTCACGGATCGTGGCTAATATGTTCCCCGGACACGAAAGCGTCCAGACGGCCGAATTTTCGCGCCAGAGGGACGACGCTTAAATGGTACTAACCCATAAACAAGATTCTCCTTGACACAAAAATCGATGAGACAAAAATGTCACTCGTGCGTCATTTGGTAAAAGCGTCAATCCTTTTCTCACTATTTGATTAAGGGAATGTCAGCGACAATAGAGCTTTTCACAGTTTCATCTACAAATCATTCATCCATTGTCGGTTCTATTCACTTCCATACAAAGAAAAAAATGATTTTTTTTTAAATCCGTACAAGTCGTTCCGGCAATAAATTAAAACTTTAATATTAATTACTTGTAAAGGATGTAATAATCCCTTTGTAAAGGGAAGGGTTTAGAATCGGAAATAAAGCTTGGAGTATATGAGCTTCCCTGATTTATATCCTAGGGAACTGTGTTCATTGTGTCTTTTGTATCGTTAGTTTATTTTGTCTAAAAGCCTGAATTGATAAGGATAGTTCTGTTTTTGTTTTTGTTGGAGAAAAATATCTTGAAGGAAATTTGTTTCATGATGACCTTGCCCCTCACCACAGCCCTTGAAATATTCTAGTGCCCTTTTATGTCCGAAAGAGGGTTTATCAAGTCTTTTAGTGAAAGCTCATACCAGCTTTTTTTTATACTCATAAAATCTCTAGGGGAGAAAAAAAATAAACAATTTTTTTCTGTCTGCAGAATTTTTGTGAAAATAAAAACAGAATTGGACCTCGGAGATTTACAATATTTTACCTACAAATGATATCATGCTATTATTTTTGGAATTCTTAAAAGGGCGGAATTTTTCGAAGTGATAAATAGGGAAGATTAGTTTAAACAGTGCTGTTTGTAATGGAGCGTTTTGTCGAAAAGGGCGAAAGCTCAGCAATTTCTGTGCGGGGTCCATCCCTCTTCCACTTCTTGCTTCATTACTCACCGAGTCGGATGTCTTTATGCCGCAACTGGACTAAACTCTTGACAAATTATCTCCCGTTTAAAATGGAAGGACATTCCGGGAGGCGCGGAAAGCATAATTTCTAACCCACAAGTTAAATTTAATTAGCAAAAACTTTTCTAATTTATAAAAATTATAAATATGTTCAACATTTTAAAAACTGTATTTGTTTAAATAAAATATCTCCGCTGATTTCCATTCAAATTTTCTTATTTTTGTTTTATGATTCTTGGAAAAGTAATAAGAAAAAGTTGCATCGTTCGCTAAAATCTTTTATAGAAGGGATATTCTGAGACAACGTTTTGTGTTACAAAATAAGCATAAGGCTCCTTTAAATCCCCCCCCCCCCCCCGAGAGTCTTTTCTAAGATATTTTTAAACTCACATCACCTTTGGTGTCTAAAAAAACATAAAAGTTTCTGAGTATAGGGAGCGTAAATGATTTTGCTCATTTTAAAAAAGAAAATATGAAGTTTTTTTTTATCTTGTGAGCCATGCGGAGAGGATTTCGAGTGTAGGTCTAATTAGATTCAGTTGCGGTCCCCGCACGAAGGTTGTTTTAATTGCGGTCGTAGTGATCCCAAATTGCGGTCGCCTCATTTTTGGGGAGTTTCTCTGGTTTTTTGCTCAAGAAACCCGAAATTTACTGATTTCAGGGTATTCTTTGAATTTTCCCCCTTTTTGGAGGTTTTTTCGGTGCCTCTTTTGATTTACAAGCCAAGAAACACCCTTTTAAGGTTTTCCATGGGACTGTCCCTTTTTTGTCCTTGAAACCTCCTTACTTTAATTAGCTATGAAAGCTTTGATTATTAGAATGATTTTCAGGGAAAAAATGAGGTAATTCTACATTTATGTAAATTATAAAAAGAAACCTCCCGAAAATGTATTAAACGAGATGGATTTTTTAAATTTGAAAACCTCAAAGGAATATTAGTGGTAGCATAAAAGACTACTTTTATAAAGATCCGGGCTAAATATTATCCGTAGCCGCTTTAAGACTTGATTTGAACTCTTTGTGACGAGGCAAAAATGAGAAAAAAGATAGAAAAAGACTTTTATGGTGTAAAAAATTCTTTCAACAGAGAAAAAAAGGTCTTAAAAAAGTGTTTAAATTACATTCCGCCTGTAAAAATAGGGCTAAAAACTTAAAGAAAATCATGTTTGAGTATTAAAGAGTCCCTTTGTATCTTACGGTGATAAATTTTAACCTTGCTGGGTAATGGGCTTGAATAAAAGCTAATTGCCCCATGTTTATCCGAGGTCGGAACGTTGTTCTAATACGCGACTAGGGAGTAAAATGCCATAAAACAGACGGCCCTTTCCATTAAAACAGTTCGGAAATTTCCAGATTTTTTTTGGCTTAAAATCAAAGATAAGATTTTTTTTTAAACTCCACTTTTTTATCGCATGAGATCTTCCAAGGATTTATAGCTAGCATTTAAAAAGAATCATTAGAATGAGTCAATAAGTTTTTAATGGGGAGCCGTTTTTTCGCAAAGATCGTTTATCAACGTGGTTTTAAATGTCTGGAATCCCTTACAAACTTCAAACACAAAAACCTCAGTTATGAAAGTCCCAATTCCGGAAATAACATCGGAATTTTT
>JACGAQ010003477.1:0-28608 GCA_014119065.1 Orius insidiosus
AAAAGCTAAGAAGAAACGAGAGAGAAAAAAAACTTACGAAAATGCGATTAAGCGGAGAGATTCTGAAGACTTTCGCACCCAACCACGTGGTGCGATCGAAGCTTTGAGGACGTTCGACAGTTTGCAACTTTATGCGAGCTCGTGTCGATGAAATACTCTAAAATTTAATTAAAAGCTATACAAGTGGCATAAAGAATATTACGATAGTAGATTAAAGCCGGCGAGAATCTTAAAACTTGATTCTGAATGCACTCACGTGACACGCGCAATGAATGCAATGCGGAGAGGTTGGATTCCTTATTTCCTTTAGTTCTTTAGTTCAGACTGTGTTCGCTGTTCTGCCGCAGCGTTTACGTGTTAGCGGGTGGGAGGGGGGTTCATCATGCCACGAGGTAGGGACCAGGGTCGGGACTACGTACGAAAAAGGAACAGAGAGCAGGCGCATCCGATCCAGATTCTCACTCTTGGAACTTGGAACGTATAAGAAGGATCAGATTTTAATAGAGTTATTTTGTATTTTGTATTATTTTGTATTTTGTTTTGTGTATTTTGTATTCTGTATGAGTTGAGTTTGTATGTATTGTATGTTAATGTACCTATTGCATAAGTATGTATCTTTGAAAGAGAACAGAGTATTTGGTAGGGGGAGGGGGAAAATGATTAACCTAATGTATGATAATCTTTTGGCCTCAAGCAATGCATTCCTCTTGCTGTTTTTACTAAATGAATGGGTGGCCCTGCCAATTCATTGATACTTATGAATTCTAAACTACCATATTTTTTAGGATCTATTATGTAAGTCAATGTATGGTTATCAAAATCATGTGATAGTATTTTTTGGCCAAAAATTAACATTTTCTTGTTTCCAACGGATAAGATTTCCCGGATTACGTAAAACTCGACGGTCATTTCGCGGTTATATGTAAAAATAAATTGCCCAGATTCGTAAGAAACACCTTTCAAATTGATTTGAGAATATTGAATATCCTTTTCTCCTAGCATGTTTTTTATAATGCTATCATAGCTGCTTTTATCGATTTTTTTATTATTTATTTCCGTGTTTTCTTTTGTTGTCATTTCATAGGCGAATTTTAATTCGTACTTTTTGGCTAAAGTTTGGCAAATGTTTTTTCTTGAAGTTATTATGCGTGCATACGTTTTGAATTGTTTGTGCTTTTGTTCGAACTTAAAACACCATATGTTTCGCAGAGGCCCCGACTGTTTAAGGATTGTCGGATAATGGGTTAGTATGTGGAATTTCGGTTTTAGTGTGTCTTTAAATAAAATTACATAGTTTGCATTGTGATGTATGATTTTCTGTTCCAATTGTAATACCGACTCCTCGGTAATTTCGAAACGAAGCAAAATGTCAATGATTTGGATTAGGTTAATCAGAAATGCCCACACATCATCGTCATCGGGGACAAAGTCACCGATCATAATGGGAAAATTGATAACAAATGTCATCATTTCTCTTGCTGACATCTTGAGTTTTTTATTTTTCAAATGTTTTTCTTCGATTATTGGAGATGTATTTTTAATTTCTGTAGGGCCATAATCGAAATTAGTTTTTCGAGAATTTAATGTGCTTAACGAAAAGAATTGCATGTGATAAATGAAGTAATTCAGAATATGAATAAGGTCATAATGACACACGCCTTCAAACAGATCATGCATAATATCTGCGTAGTAATTGTCAACAACATGAAAAGATGGTATGTTATTCATTAGCGAGTTTTTCACTACTCCATGATCACTGGTAATTATATCACTGTCGTAGTTTTCTATTGTACGCATTAGGTTTGGTTGTTCTGAAGATGTGAGTTGACAAATATCTTTGGCCCCTTGGCATAACCTACAAAAATAGGTGCTAGAAAACGAACTGCTAAAATTAAGGAAACTATTTAAGCCCAAATTATCGCCCACCACTAACCCTAATATAAAGTGAATATTCATGATAGTATTTTCATTTTTTATTTTTACTCCTTCTGTTTCTAACGAAATAATGCTTTCAATCAATAACTGAAAACATTTTTCGTTTTGAAATTTTTTTAATTCTTTTGATTTAACGGAGGAAGCAAGAAAAACATTTTAATTTTAGACTCGCTAAACGGTAAGCAAGGGAAAGAATAGTACAAATTGCAAATGGAATCCTTAGATGCGTGGGTCCCCAATGGGTTATTTATCTCAAAATCATCTATATATAAAATATATGGTATCAAAAGTTGACCAGGGTTAATTGTTTTTTTCTTTTCCAAAGCTCTCCTTGAACAAAGTTGGTTAATCTTTTGCTGTTATTATTCTCTAAACTTTCTATGTACTTCAGAGTGCTCGTGATAAGGTTATTTTTTTCAAAAAAAACTTTGAACTGATACTTTAAGGGCATCAGAATGCCACTTGCTTTTACTGTTTTATGTATGAGTTCACCATTTTTATGTGCAGGTGCTATTTCTTCATATATATTGAATTCTTTGAAACATGATTCATAGTGATTGGTATTATTTTTAATTTGTAATGTTGTATAAAACTTGTGATCAGAGTCAAAATTTTGGAATGGATTTCTTAGTTTAGATATACAGCACATAATATCGCTAAGGAAGGATTGAGATTGATCCGGATTTTTTTGACAGGTTATAATATTTTTAAATAAATCTAAAATAGGGGCGATAATCTCTTCACTTATAGATTTTTGAATATTATAAACGTCTTTTCTTGAAAGATTGTCTTTGTTGTGAAGGCTTAAACAAAATTGAAAGGCTGATTCTTCTATTGATTCTAAATGAGCATTATAGTCATAATCGACTTGATCTGATGATATGGGAAAATTAAAAAAAGCTGGATCTGACGCCTGATTTTCATGTATGTTATATGTTTGTAGAGTTTGTATGTTATATGATGAAGTGGAGGGTTGAACTGGAGAAGTAATGGGTGAATTGCGTTCCATAGGGGTAAAATGACTTGCGGAATCGAATGATTTGTTTATATGTTTTGTCAAAATATGTTTTTTGTATCTTTTAAAAAGCGTAAATTTTTGGGTGCATTCAACACAATGAAAATCTGAGCTACTATTTAAATTGTGACGCTTCTGGTGACTATACAGTTCATTGAAAGTAGGAAAGGTCGAAACGCATAAAAAGCACCGCATTTTAAAATTTGGACTGAAAAAATAGGTGTCGCTGTAAATAATAATGAAGATAATAATAAAATATCGAGTTGTACATTTTTTATTGCTTACCTTAATGATGGTGCCTTTCGGAGATAAGCTGCGTACGCACTAAACTTGTCCAGAGGGCAACGAACTTCCTCGCTTGAGAGTCGGAGGACAAATGAACGATTTCTCGCGCGGTTTTTTGGAGGGGTTGAAGTTAATAAAAAGTATTGTCTTATGTACGAAATTTTCATTATTGTTAAAACCAAAAGTATGAATTTGACGAAATAAATACATAAATTAAGTAGATTTCTTTGATTCGATGAATCATTTCATTGCTTTTACGTACTGATTTTAAAAATAAAAAAAAGTAAAAAATGAATCATTTACACAATGAACTAATTCATTGATATTTGATTTTAAAAGCCGTTGAGACCGTTTAATTTTTAAACCGTTAAACCGTTGAGACGGTATAGCAACAATCTTGAGCAACATCTCCTTCAGGGGGGTCTTTTCAAATTTTGAGGTTTCGTCAAAATTTCGGATAGGATGCGAGTCAACTCGGTTTACCCTTCACACTTTGCGAGTCAAAATTGCAAACTCATCGTTGCCACAGCAAATTAGCCGCTCAGGTTGGAGGAAAAAACACCGAATTAAAATAACTTACTCTGCCAGAATTAACTTCCTCAAGAAGTTCTTGTTTTACCGTCATCGTCTAGTATATGGAGAATGAGCTTCTAGAAACCCCCATAAAATGCTATTTGAATAAGAAATTCTGGAGAGCGATTTTCGAATTTCGAAGAGATAATACTGTCTGAAGGTTTTAAAACGGCGCTGCGGCTAACAAAGCTAACCAAACTTTGTCTACTTTATTACTAAAATTCATCGAATTTATTACCTAACTTGAATTCGGGATTACATATAGGTAAAGAGTATTTAGTGTAAATTTGATAAGGATCGGATGTAGGTATATATGGCCGCAGCATTACCTACCGACAGATGATCTCCACCGCATTTTGGCGAATTTCGATGAATGTCTGCTTTCGCTAGATAATCACAAAAGGAAAATCTAGAGAAAATCGGATAAACATTACGGCCGTAAAGTGTTCCGAAAAATTTTTAGGCCCCCAAAAAAATAAAGGTTGTTATCGACTACTACCTGTAGGTATCAAAACTAATTTTTGTATTTAGGTATTTTACAGCATAAACGTGATATTAAAAAAAAAAAAAAAAAAAAAAAAAAAAAAAAAACAATTTAAATTACAGAAATTAAAAATAAAACTGATAAATAAAAAAACAGTTTGGTAAAATGAGTAGGTAATGTTGGATAGAGAGATCAATTGTTTTTAAATTTACGCGGCAAAACCAAAACCGCTCACTCAAATAGCGCTCGTTCGAAAATTTATTAAATTAATAATGAAGAAACAAAGTTTATTGAAAAAAAAAATTGTTAAAACAATGATAAAAAATTCATTACTACGGTAATTAAGTATCATTAATTTCTTAGTAATGCAAAATCATTAAATTCAATAATTAAGACATAGGAATGTATGATTGGTTTCATTATTTTTAAAAACGATGTAAATAGTTCATTATTTTAACCATACTCTTTGTTGAGACAATCACAAGAACAACGAGTAATTTTGATAATCAGAATTCATTATCCCATTTTAAAATAATTGTTGGTGCTATGAAAAAATTCATGGTAACGAATAAATTTATGTTGTACAATTTAAAAATCGACGATTCGTTGTAACAACAATGCCATCATAACTCAATGAAAAAAAATTATATTAAGATGAAAAAACTACTTGTGGCAATGAAAAAAATCAACAATTTGCGTTTCATCAATATTACAACTGCTTTTTTTCAGTGTAGAAGAAAATAAAGGAGGGGTTTTTAAAGTGCTAACAAAAATAAAGTTTATTTTTAGAGAAAAAAACAAGGAGGCTGCTTAATTTGGCACTAAGTTTTCAACTCTAGGGCGTCAATCCGCAATATTTCCGATTTCCGACCAATCTAAAAAAATTTTTTCAGCCGTCCCAGTTTATAGCGAGTCCAATTTTCTCTTTAGTTTATACGAGGGAACGTATCGACATATGACAAAACCAGGTGGTTACAAATAAGTCCGACTCGGGAATAGCCATGGGATCGGCAGAGCCGGGATAGAGAATGTCAAGTTTCCCAACCCTTGATAATGAATTTTCCCTCTCCGATAAATCCACCATTCAACGGAAACTTTTTTTTATAGAGCCCACCGTGAATGCGAGAGCTGAGGTATTCTAGATATGGACTCAGGAATTAGGTCAGAGTGAAATTTTTTTTAATAAGCGCTTTTTCTGCTGGATAGTTTTAGCAGCACACAGGGGCATTCGGGGCTGGGAATTTGGCAGTCTGGACGCCATCTGGGCGAACATGTTTGCTTGACGGCTCAGCGTGGATGGCTACGGAGCGACTAAAGCTAGAACCCCACCTGATTCATCAAGAAATGAGGAACTAAGTTCGCCCGCTTGACTTCAAACCTCCGAATGCTCTCCTAGCTTTTGATTTTGAGGCATACTATCATAATTTTCAATTTCCTCGTAGATGTTCCATAAAAAGCCGTGACAAATTAACGCTATAATTATTTGGTAGGTTAACTCTGAATCGTGTAACTATCTCTTATCGCGAAGCGTAAAAAAAGTATCAGGACAAGCTTTGTTGAGCACATTGTTTCCACCATTGTCCCATCAAACGGCCTTTTTATCAGTTGGATAGAAAAAGATATCGATTTAAATTTTTTCGCTCTATTTAAGTCGTTTATGGCTTATGTAGCGTTGATCCAAGTTTAATACTTTGTTAATCCTTAAGGTGTAAAGTCAACATTTTAAGGCCTTACCTTTGTCTGAAGATCGTGCGAGCGACCTCAGATTTCAGGAAAACTTTATGTCACATCACAGCTCTACAACAAAAAGAAAAATGTTAAAACATCGATAAAAAAAAAGTTTTTCAACTCCATTTTGTAAGGGAAACGGAGTATAAAAAGGGTTTTGATCGAAGAAGTTCGGAGAGTTTGCGGATTCTTCGTTACAATTTTTTAAAAGGTTTTCTAACCGCCGAATTTCCGGGCGTTGTGCCCACGAATCCGAGATTAAATGGATTTTTAAAAAAACCTTTTAAGAATTGGAAATTGTTATTGACATTGAAATAGTGGCTGTATCGTTGAAATTAATGCCTGAGAATCTGAAGAGATAATGGATTAAGGGAAGCCGCGGGAAAAGAGTTATGGCCACTGAGGAGTTAAAGGAGATCAAGGCTTTTAAACAAAATAACAGTCAGTTTTGATGGAAGCTATTTAGCTAATTGGAGCCCTGATTATAAATTGGGATGAAACCTGGTTTTCAATGGCAAGTTCCATCGGTTGTTGGTCATTGGGCACGAGTCAAAGGGATTTGTCAGCCCTTCTAGCAGTACTCCCCTTGACTATTCGTCCATAAGCCGACGGTGCGAGGAGTGCTTTGGCAGCTGATCCATTGGCGCCAATTTTTTCGGTGACCTCTCAGTCGAGACCTGCTTTACCGATTAAAACCTCAATACTTTTTAATTAAAAAACACTTTCGCATAAGAGCGGAATTATTCCACCTTATCGGTCACAGCCGTGCAGGCTTTTTCAAAATCGATCGGACCTTTCTCTCCCCAGTGCATTCCCTGGGGGACAGTGAGGGATTCGGGAAACGACTTTATTGAAAATTACGTCCGTCCCTAATCTTTTTTATTGCTTGTAAAAAGTCTCAGATACAAAACCAAAAACCGTCAAGATTTTTCTTTCGGAAACGGAAAAAAAACTGCTATTTCCTTCAAATAAACTTTTACCACCAGTCGACCTTGCTTTCTTTATGATCCGGTAATTGAATCTAGCGATACCGTAAGCCCGATTTTATCCCACCTTTAACCTTCATCGCAAACCACGAGCTTAAAAAATTCACTTCCGCACCTTTTAGTGCTTCATAAAGCCCTCAACACTCATGGAAACGATAACTTAGAAAAAGATTTTGATGAAAATGACCCTTTAATTTAGAAAAAATAAACCTCATCCTCAGGGACACCCATGAATATGAATGAACGTGGGACGAATCCGTTATAACCGTTAAAATCAGAAATATCGTACGTGCAGTTATTGTTCTAGCGCTATTTCCATACAGCATTTGAATTTTGACGAGATTTTTTTATTTTATGGAAGGTAAAATCCCAGATTTGTCATCTTTCTCACGGTTGATGAGAAAAAAAACTGTACAATCGAGATTTTTCAAGTCATTTCCTCAAGGTATAAAAATATTATTATTAAAATAATCTTTATGTGGGTTTTTTATCGAGAATTTCAAAATGGCTAATGATAGAAATTAGAATTTACGAACTCAAAAACTTGAAAAACGTCAAAGCCGAGGTTAAAGAATCAGTTCCCTTGACAGATTTCGATTTTCAAACATTTTTTTCATCCTTGGAAACTTCATTTTTAACATAAATGAATTTTCAAGGAATTTTTAAAAGAAAACTTTTTGCTAAGAAATGCGTTGAAAATGAGGGCTGAATCAACTTTTTTTTATAACGCCCGATTTATAACAATCCATCTTCTCCTTCAAAACTCTCAGCTTTTTCCCTTAATCCTCTTTCTTTTCCCGACCCTTTTAAGGCCTAAAAATATGCCCTGATACCAAACATTTCTTTGAGAGACTTAAAAATTATAATTACAAAACAGGCGTATTTCTGGATAAAAGTTTAAATTTTTTGTGCGTTCTTTAACATGCAGTTCTAATGACTCCAGACTTTCGCGTGACTGATCTTTTAATTACCCCGTTCGCCCATGAACCTACTGGCCCCCAAGTCTAAACATCGCCTTGTTTTCTTACGCTCAAACTCCTTTCAACATCGGAAAAACTTCCCCAAAGAAAAAAAAAATTCCTCATAAGTCATAATGAAAAACCCCCGAGGAAGCATTCGGATATTAAAAACAAATTCGTGCACACGATTAATTTTTTTTCTTCCCTTTTTAGAAATATTTCAGGATTTAAATTCGATTCGGTGGAAAACTCGAGAGGGCTATAAAGGGTTGTTATTAAATAAAAGAGGGGAGGCGGTGCTTGCGGTTGAAAGCCATTGTGAAGCACTCCCTACATTATATATCACGCAGTTCCCTATATTCCAATTTGAATTTAAATTCCTCTTCGCTAAAATGTTTCGAGTTTTGCACCTCTTGAGTAGCCCTTAGGGTCAGAGCTGTCGAGAAAGTTTGACCCCAACGTACACATATTTTAGCCACACATATTTTCTTTTCATTTATTTCTGTTTTATCTAAAAAGGGAAGTAAAATACCACAATTTATCACTTTTTTTGTTTGCTAGAATAAACCAGGCCTCTTTTAATTTTTTTTTTTTTTTTTGGAGTTGGTGGAAACGCCCGATATGGGTTTTTCTATCGTCTAAAGACCTTTTTTTATCGTCAGAAGAACCTAAAGACCTTTCCTATCGCCTAAAGGCAGGCTATAGACCTTTTCTATCGTCTAGATGCGGTTTTAAGCCCTTTTCTATCGTCTAGAGGCAGCCTTAAGGCCTTTTCTATCGTCAAGAAGAACCTAAAGACCTTGTCTAGATGCACCTGAAGACTTTTTCTATCGTCTAGATGCACCTAAAGGCCTTTTCGTCTAGAGGCAGCCTGAAGGCCATTTCTATCGTCCAGATGCGGTTTTAAGCCCTTTTCTATCGTCTAGAGCAGCCTAAAGCCTTTTCTATCGTCTATAGGCAGCCTAAAGGCCTTTTCTATCGTCTAGAGCACCTGAAGACTTTTCTATCGTCTAGAGCACCTAAGACTTTTCTATCGTCTAAAGGCAGCCTAAAGTCCTTTTTTATCGTCTAGAAGAACCTAAAGACCTTTTTATCGTCTAGAGGCAGCCTAAAGTCCTTTTCTATCGTCTAAAGCAGCCTAAAGACCTTTTTTATCGTCTAGAAGAACCTAAAGACCTTTCTATCGTCTAGATGCACCTGAAGACTTTTTCTATCGTCTAGATGCGGTTTTAAGCCCTTTTCTATCGTCTAGAGGCAGCATAAAGGCCTTTTCTATCGTCTAAAGGCAGCCTAAAGACCTTTTTTATCGTCTAGAAGAACCTAAAGACCTTTCTATCGTCTAGAGGGCCTAAAGACCTTTTCTATCGTCTAGAGAACCTAAGACCTTTCCTATCGTCTAGAGGCACCTAAAGACTTATTTGTTAACAAGGAAAATGTTCAAAAAAGGTGCTTACTGGCAGAAAGAATGAGGAAAAAGCCTGAAAAAGATGATGCTAAGAAGGAGGCAAAACCGAGAATTTCTAAAATCACTGGAAGACTTCGCATTTTCTAATGGTTAGTCCGAATGTGACTTTTCCCTGCGCATAATTTCACTAGTTAGAGCGAGATTTCGGCCGCTAAAAGTCAAAAGGCGCGGTACATTTTTTTGATCTCCACAATTCTTACCAAGGTCGGAGTATTTCCAAGCCTTTTGTTCCTATTTCCCCACCTCCTTCGTGGACAAACGGTGTGTCGATCTCATGTTATTAACGATCGTGAGAATGCTCTATACAAAAGGCATCTGGGACTCGAAAAAAAAAAGGGTGGGGAGAAGGGAGGCCTTGTGCAATAATCCACATGCTTCGAAGACCGGGCGTTTTAAATACGTTAATTATGCGACAAGGGATTGAATTATGACCATTTCATATTAGGCTTCCGCGTTTTTCCGTTATCGCGTCCGATACGTTGCGTAACCGTGACCAATATCTTTTGAATTCTCACGGCGGAAAACGCGCTCAAAGTGAGAGAACGTGGGAATCCTTATATTTTTAAAGTTTCATTTAATATGATACTTACCAAAAGAAAACTTATCAAAGTAAACGTTCGTAGAAAAAAACGGTTCAAAACCCGGTAAAAAAAGATGTTCACCGATTGAACGGGTGTTTCAACACCAGGAAATCGAGGAAAAAGACCAAAAGCCCCGGTAAACAGATGTTAAACACCCGAAAACCTGATCAACCGGGTGTTTTTACACCAGAAAATCGACGAAAACGACCCAAAAAGCGGTAAAAGAAAAACCGGTAAAAGCGCCCAAACATCTGATAAAACGGGTTTTTCTGGACCATAAAATCGGAGAAAATGACCAGAACCCGGTAGAAAAGATGTTGAACGAACATTTACCCGATTGATTGGGTGTTTCAACACCAGGAAATCGAAGAAAAAGACCAAATGCCCGGTGAAAAAGATGTTAAACACCCGAACTGATTAACCGGGTGTTTCTACACCACAAAATCGACAAAAACGACCCAAAAACCGGTAAAAGAGATGTTAAGCGCCCAAACATCTCATAAAACGGGTTTTCTGGACCAGAAAATCGAATACAATCACCAAAACCCGTAAAAAAGATGTTTAACCCCTATCACCTGATTAAACGGATGTTTCTAGACCAGAAACCAAGGAAAAGGTTGATAAAAGACGCCAGGGAAGCCTTTTGAACTATTTTGACCTCAAAGCGATTGGTTAGGAAATGTAAGGAAATCATGGAATCGGAAGTGGGTCCATCACTCTTCCTTATTTGAACAAACCAATTTTTAAACCGCGTTTTACCTTATTTAAAATCAAGATAAACAGAAACTTTCATTTTGAAACCAAAAACCATTTAGACTGAGTCGACCTTTTAATTTAAACATGGTAATTAAAAATGACCTTTTTTTTTTGTGGTCACAGAAAGGAAAAAAACCTCATAGAATTTTTGCATCTCGCTTTCATTAATTTATAAAGAAGGCTACACAGAACCCTCTCAGTGTAATGAACGCCTGAATGTTTCATCAACCTCGTCCTTCCACGCTCTATTAGTAAAAATATCGATAAAAAAAAGTATTACAAATCGATAAGCTATGAAAAAAACTAAAAGATTAATTTTATTTCAATATCTTTGTGCAACTTTTGTAGATGATCTCGTCTGAAACTTTATCCTTGGGAGAGAAAGCTTTGTCCAAGTTCTAGGGTTCCCTTGTTACCAGACTTGGTTTGTTAAAAAGGACGAGTTAAATTGACATTACGTCATAACTGTGAGAAGGGTTGACGTTTCCTAGAAGCTGATCTGCAAAAATATAGAAACTGAGGATAAAAATAACGATGCTACGCCCTAGAAGCTTTCTTTAATGAGTGAAAACCTGTAAGTAGGATATCGCCCACGCTTGCCATACGGTATACAGGGTGTCCGGAAACACATGGCAAGCGTCTGGGAGAGCGTTAAAAAGTGGTTTTACGAAAAAAAGTTAAATGTAAAACCCCCCTTAATTTAAATCAAAGAATTTGATGGTGTAGTTTAAAATCCGCCTGGATATACAGGGTGTCCCAGACACAACCTAACTTCGTTATTTCAAATGAGAACCCCTATTTTTTATTTCAGATTCGTAATCTACGCAAAATTTCAAGTAGATTTGAGTACTCATGACAATTTTGGACAACTTTTAAAAAATGTCAATTTAGCGTTTTTTGCGCTAAAATCCGTTAAAATTGACCTAGGAGACTCGTTTTTTTTTTTTTATTTTTTCCCGAAGAATCCAACTGCTCAAATTGAGCATCTTCGCATTCAGCATCACGAGATTTCGTCGCTAATGGCCTTTTTTCAAGTTAGAACCCAAATTTTAGTTCAAAAATGAAAATTAGCACTTGTTGAAAGGAATTTTTCTTTCGGACCACAAATTTTGAAAGAGCTACAGCGTCTTTTTTTGCATCAAAAATTAAATTCCGTCAACAAATCGCTAATTTCCATTTTTGAAGTAATTTGGGTTTAACTTGAAAAAAGGCCATTAGCGACGAAATCTCGTGATGCTGAATGCGAAGATGCTCAAATTTGAGACAGTTGGATTCTTGGGAAAAAAATAAGTGGAATTAAAAAAAACGAGTCTCCTAGGTCAATTTTAACGGATTTTAGCGCAAAAAAACGCTAAATTTTGACATTTTTTAAAAGTTGTCCAAAATTGTCATATGAGTACTCAAATCTACTTGAAATTTTGCGTAGATTACGAATCTGAAATAAAAAATAGGGGTTCTCATTTGAAATAACGAAGTTAGGTTGTGTCTGGGACACCCTGTATATCCAGGCGGATTTTAAACTACACCATCAAATTCTTTGATTAAATTAAGGGGGGTTTACATTTAACTTTTTTCGTAAAACCACTTTTTAACGCTCTCCCAGACGCTGCCATGTGTTTCCGGACACCCGTATTTTAAATAAACGGTTATTTCCGGCTCCTTAATTATATAGGGTGTCAACCCGTTTACGCAAACAAAGAAACTCATATTTGCCATCAATCGATTCGTTTACTCAATCGGTTAGGAATTGATTAGTAACGGCCGGTTAGATAATGAGGAGGCACGTGTTAGGGACTTTCGTGACGAATTTTAACCCCCATTTTCGAATTTCACCGGGAATTTTCTATTAATCCACCAAATTCTCGGATTTCTAAAAAATATTCCCTTTCTCTTTAGCGCTATTTAATAACACTTAAGTCATTAGTACGGTCGAGTATTTTTAAAAAGTAGGGTGAATGCACTTGTACGTTTTCTGTCCGTCTATTATTACGAAAGAGGCCTGTGAGATTATTGCTATTAGGGAAGAACGTGTATTTTTTGAGGTCGACTACGACGAAAAAAAGAGAAAAAATGTCCCCAGGCTTAAGTCTAGACTGTTCTTTAGAGATAACGTAAGTGACGTCATAGGTTGTCCCAGAGTTGGTTGTCTTCGGATGACAATAAAGTGGCTAAAAGTACTCCTATTGGACTAATTTGCGGTAGAAGCTTAACAAGTAAGCAGTTTTAGATTCGTAAACTAGTTTAAGGCAAAGGCCTCCCCCTTTTACTCCCCAAGGCGCTTTCCTAAGTGACAAGTAGTCTTAAGAACTCCGAGGCGATTAGAAACTTCTTGTCCATCCATGTCTTTTCACACCATTTTAATTAATTTCGACTTATGTCGGAAGTTGTTTCTCAAAAAGAAGTTGTTGTTTGGAGGTCCAGCATTAGTGATTTTTAGGGCCCCCACGTACTGGCAACTTTTGAAAGCAACAAGGGACCTATTCAAAGGGCGAGTCTTCATTAGGAATTCGCATGGCGGAGTTAAGTCGTCGAAAGTTTTGTTTGAAGCTGGCCCGACCTTCAGCGCAAATGCTACTTCTACGTTCTTCTCCTCATTGAGAGAGCTCCCATCTAATCAGCTCCAGACGGAGCGTTTAAAATGGGCAAAAACGGACGTCGAAATGTCCCGTAAAGCGTTTCGTTTCTTTTATATTTTCGACCGTATTGATCCCTATTTTGTATAAAAAGATGTGACATTAGAGATTCGCCTCTCTGGGATAGGAAGGAGGAAGAAAGAATCCCCTTTTGTATTCATGTCAGTTCGAACGGGGAGGTCTTTACTGTTTAGAACGTCTCTCATTAGAGAGTTTTAGCAACTCGTGTTTTGGTCCATTCGTATTACGAATAGAAATCCCGAGAAGCCCTATTCGGAGGTTCAGAATTTAGAGTTTTAGCTACTCGTAACACGAATAGAGCTAGCGCTCCACGCGGAATTAAACGAAGCTGAGGACAGTAGGGTTTTGTTTGTGTAACCGTCCAGTGAAGTTATTTTTCTATTTTCTAGCATTCATATTTTAAAGTTTAGAATTTATTTAGAAAGTTTAGGTCTTTGGACGAGGAAACGTTCGAAGAGTTGGTATTTCTCGAAGCTGTCGAAGTTGATTGAAATGTTTGTAACCTTCGTGTAAGGCAACCGCAACGACTTTAACTTGGCTAACGACTTTTTTTTTTAATTTATAAGTTTTTAATATCATAAATTTGTAATTATTAAAAATTTAATTAAAATTTTAGAAGAATTCTGTGTTATTTTATCCTTTTTGAATACATTTAATACTTTTAACGTGTTCGTTGGACTAACCTCACTTCTATTCGTTTTACGAATGCCACTCGGAGTCGGCAACGAGTAGATCTTCTCGTTTCGTAACACGAATACGACTCAGAGCCCACTCGTATACGAGTAGGGCTATTCGTGTTACGAATAGACCAAAACACGAGTTGCTAAAACTCTCTATTGTCGTCCACCTACGTGATCGCTTTATGACAACCGACATTCTAAACGGGGTTAGTTGTTCTTTTTTTACATTTTTTTTTCTTTAATGCAGAACAACCGTATTTTGCCAGCTTGTTAACGAGAAAAGAGGAAGGGAGGAACTTCTGTGGTTCACAATGGCTACTACTAGGATAGTACAAACTATGCGTGACTTGTTACCCTACAAATCTTGTCCACCAAGTCGGCCTTATGGCCATGGCATAGGCGTAAACCTCAAGCCTAGCCCACGTTCTACTTGCAGTACAAGTCTTACAAAAATTTTTGAGTCTTTTAGCAACATTGGAGGAAAAATGGGGGTTCAACACCTTCGTCCCTCCGATAAACCCAATTTTCCCCATTTTGTCCGGTTTCCAACAAGTTTTCATCGGTTTTTGACAAAGAAACACCGCTCGCTTTAATGAAACAAGATGCAATTTTAACAGGTTTTTCTGTGATTTTTTTCTTGGTTGTTCTGTCCTCAACCTGGCGTTTTTCCTCGGTTTTTAGAGAGAGAACCCCCTCGCTTTATTGACAAGAAAACCAATTGTAACAGGTTTTTCTGTGTTTTTTTTCTGGGTTTTCTGTCCACAACCTGGCGTTTTTTCCTCAGACTTTAGAAAGGAAACCTTGTCCACAACCTGGCGTTTTTCCTCGATTTTAGACAGAGAAACCCCTCGCTTTATTGACAAGAAAACCCAATTTTAACAGGTTTTTCTGGGGTTTTTTCTTCGTTTTTCTGTCCACAACCAGGCGTTTTTCCTCAGTTTTTTAGACAAAGAAACCCCTCGCTTTATTGACAAGAAATGCCCAATTTTAACAGGTTTTTCTGGTTTTTTTTCTTGGTTTTTCTGTCCACAACCTGCAGTGTTTTTCCTCGGTTTTTAGACAGAGAAACCCCCTCGCTTTATTGACAGAAAACCCGTTTTAACAGGATTTTCTGTGTTTTTTTTTCTTGGTTTTTCTGTCCACAACCTGGCGTTTTTCCTCGGATTTTAGACAGAGAAACCCCCTCGATTTATTGACAAGAAAACCCAATTTTAACAGGTTTCTGGGTTTTTTCTTCGTTTTTCTGTCCACAACCTGGCGTTTTTCCTCAGTTTTTTAGACAAAGAAACCCCTCGCTTTATTGACAAGAAATGCCCAATTTTAACAGGATTTTCTGTGTTTTTTTTTCTTGGTTTTCTGTCCACAACTGGCGTTTTTCCTCGGATTTTAGACAGAGAAACCCCCTCGATTTATTGACAAGAAAACCCAATTTTACAGGTTTTTCTGGGTTTTTTTCTTGGTTTTTTCTGTCCACAACCTGGCGTTTTTCCTCGGATTTTAGACAGAGAAACCCCCTCGCTTTATTGACAAGAAAACCCCATTTTAACAGGTTTTTCTGGGGTTTTTTCTTCGTTTTTCTGTCCACAACCTGGCGTTTTTCCTCAGTTTTTTAGACAAGAAACCCCCTCGCTTTATTGACAAGAAAATGCCCAATTTTAACAGGATTTTCTGTGTTTTTTTTCTTGGTTTTTCTGTCCACAACCTGGCGTTTTTCCTCGGATTTTAGACAGAGAAACCCCCTCGATTTATGACAGAAAACCCAATAACAGGTTTTCTGTGTTTTTTCTTGATTTTTTCTGTCCGCAACCTGGCGTTTTTCCTCGGTTTTTAGACAGAGAAACCCCTCGCTTTATTGACAAGAAAACCCATTTTAACAGGATTTTCTGTGTGTTTTTTCTTGGTTTTTCTGTCCACAACCTGGCGTTTTTCTCGGTTTTAGACAGAGAAACCCCTCGATTTATTGACAAGAAACCCAATTTTAACAGGTTTTTCTGGGTTTTTTTCTTGGTTTTCTGTCCACAACCTGGCGTTTTTCCTCGGATTTTAGACAGAGAAACCCCCTCGCTTTATTGACAAAAAACCCAATTTTAACAGGTTTTTCTGTTTTTTTCTTCGTTTTTCTGTCCACAACCTGGCGTTTTCCTCAGTTTTTTAGACAAAGAAACCCCCTCGCTTTATTGACAAGAAATGCCCAATTTAACAGGTTTTTCTGTGTTTTTTTTCTTGGTTTTCTGTCCAACCTGGCGTTTTTCCTCGGATTTTAGACAGAGAAACCCCCTCGCTTTATTGACAAGAAACCCAATATAACAGGTTTTTCTGTTTTTTCTTGTTTTTCTGTCCGCAACCTGGCGTTTTCCTCGGTTTTTAGACAGAGAACCCCCTCGCTTTATTGACAAGAAAACCCAGTTTTAACAGGTTTTTCTGTGTTTTTTTCTTGGTTTTTCTGTCCACAACCTGGCGTTTTTTCCTCGGCTTTTAGACAGAGAAACCCCCTCGTTTTATTGACAAGAAAACCCGATTTCAACCGTTTTTTCTGTGTTTTTTCTGGTTTTTCTGTCCACAACCTGGCGTTTTTCCTCGGATTTTAGACAGAGAAACCCTGTCCACAACCTGGCGTTTTCCTCGGATTTTAGACAGAGAAACCCCTCGCTTTATTGACATGAAAAACCCAATTTTAATAGGTTTTTCTGTGTTTTTTTTTTCTTGGTTTTCTGTCCACAACCTGGCGTTTTTCCTCGGTTTTTGGACAAAGAAACACCGCTCGCTTTATTGCATGAAGATGCATTTTAACAGGTTTTTCTGTGTTTTTTTTCTGGTTTTTCTGTCCACAACCTGGCGTTTTTCCTCGGTTTTTAACCAGAAAACCCCCTCGCTTTATTGACATGAAAACCGAATTTTAACAGGTTTTTCTGTGTTTTTTTCTTGGTTTTTCTGTCCACAACCTGGTTTTTCCTCGGTTTTAACCAGAAAAACCCCCTCGCTTATTGACATGAAACCGAATTTTAACAGGTTTTTCTGTGTTTTTTTCTTGGTTTTTCTGTCCACAACCTGGCGTTTTTCCTCGGATTTTAGACAGAGAAACCCCCTCGCTTAATTGACAAAAACAACCAATTTTAACAGGTTTTTTAGTGTTTTTTTTTTCTTCCTATCCGCCCACAATACAGGCTATGGTCCGGAGAGGCGGCAGGGAAATATGGCGATAGCTCCCACCTGGGGCCCTCTTATATCCAACTCCAAATTTTGAGTGTCAAAGATAGCAAACCAAAAAAACATCAGGAAGTCTTCACATAAAAATTGCCTCAGGAGTCCCCCAGGGGGTCCTAGATCCCAAGTACAACAAAAAAAACGGCTTCCACAGGATTCTCCGGTATTTGACATCAAAATAAACTGAAAGACCCCAAAAATTAACGGACATGCCCCAGGACTTAAACACGCGTATTTCTGAGGACCACCTGACTTTCGGGACCGAAAAAAACCGGTTTCTTAACTCAAGAGAGGGCACAACTGCTAACTTTAAGAAAAATCGGATCCACCAAAACGATTCCAAAACAAATGCTCTGAACCAATCAAAAAACGATCCACCGATAAGACAATTTTTTTTTCTTAAAAAAAATGTATACATAGATAAAAAAAATAAATTTAAACATCAATATGTAAGTAGGTAGGATGTAAGATATAAAAAGGAGAAAATCAATATAAAAAACAAGAGAGTAAATAAACAAAGAAAGAGAACCATAAGGAGTTTTTTTTTATGTTTGTAGTTTATACTTACGTTAAACTGTATTTTAAGAAGCGAATCCTTTCTTCAGCTCTGAAAAGTACACAAAAACACAATCACAACGCACTTATAGAATAGTTCAGAAGAATTATTATTATAGAAAAAGAACGGGATGAATGAGTGGATTAAAGGATTTGAGTGATTAAAGATAGAGGGAGAAGTCTCAAGACTGCCATTTTACACTCGGTTCCCGACTGACTCACGGAGAGAGAAGAGGGCTGGAACCCGGGGGGAAAACGACGCTAAACCAAACGCGCATGTCCTTACCATCGATTCCCGCCCTTTTAGAAAGACATTTGAAATATTTCTTAATTTTTTACTTACTCAAAGAGAGTTATTGTGACATAACCAAAAGGATACCTAAACACCTTTTTCCGATGAGGTGAATTCACAGTTCTGAAAATTGCACTGCCTTCTAAATAGCTATTGTAGGTGATATTAAAAAACCCTATTTTGTAGTTATATTAAGTACAAACAAATATCTTCTTCTTTTTTAATTACAAAACCAATGATTTATGGTAAATAACAATTAAAAATTTCAGTATGTAGTAAAAAAATCGGGAATATTTTACCCATCCCCACCCTCCACCACAGACCTGCACAAACAAGTCTGGAAAGTTTTCCTTCACTCATTTTGCTCTGGCCTTTTTTCAAGGTTTCCTTGAAATTCCTTGACGTTACTTGGTTTTTATGAACCTCCCTGAAGTGATCTGTTCCTTCAAATAAAAGAATCCTGATTTCCCCTTTTCAAGGTGGCTATTGAGGAAACCTTAAGGAATCCTTGAAGGGAGGCTCCCATTGGCTGACGATCCTTGATTTTTACTTAAAATGCCTAAGTTAAGGTGCAGAAAATGGATGTTTAAGGTATCCTGTTTGTTAAGGAACACCTTTTTTCAAGGTTTCCTTGAAATTCCTAGACGTTACTTGGTTTTTATGAACCTCCCTGAAGTGGTCTGTTCCTTCAAATAAAAAGAATCCTGATTTCCCCTTTCAAGGTGGCTATTGAGGAAACCTTAAGGAATTTGAAGGGAGGGCTCCCATTGGCTGACGATCCTTGAATTTTACTTAAAATGCCTAAGTTAAGGAACAGAAAATGTTCAAGGTATCTGTTAAGGAACACCTTTTTCAAGGTTTCCTTGAAATTCCTAGTCGTTACTTGGTTTTATGAACCTCCCTAAAGTGTCTGTTCCTTCAAATAAAAAGAATCCTGATTTCCCTTTTCAAGGTGGCTATTGAGGAAACTTAAGGATTTGAAGGGAGGGCTCCCATTGGCTGACGATCCTTGAATTTTACTTAAAATGCCTAAGTTAAGGAACAGAAAATGTTCAAGGTCTCTTTGTTAAGGAACACCTTTTCTCAAGGTTTCCTTGAAATTCCTAGTCGTTACTTGGTTTTTATGAACCTCCCTAAAGTGATCTGTTCCTTCAAATAAAAAGAATCCTGATTTCCCCATTTCAAGGTGGCTATTGAGGAAACCTTAAGGGATCCTTGAAGGGAGGGCTCCCATTGGCTGACGATCCTTGATTTTTACTTAAAATGCCTAAGTTAAGGAACAGCAATGGATGTTCAAGGTGTCCTTTTGTTAAGGAAAGGAGATTTTCAAGGCATGTTTACCATACCTAAAACTGATTATCTTTACCAACCATAAAGTCAGTGGTGCCGGCCGGCCGTCGCATTTTTCCAGAATACTTCACGGCCGCAATTTTCATCCGATTTTGACCAAAACTTCATAAAATCTCTCTTTTGTTGTTATTTAGTAAACAAAATGGCGGAGATCTGTATGTCTAAAGTTTTGCTTAATCACTCACCTTTTCCTCATATTTAATAGAATTTAATGAAAATTTCTCCAGAAATATAGTTGGGAGAAATTTGGGTATCCTCGCCCATTCCGGGTGGCCTGGCTGGGAGAAGACTTTCTTTGTTATCCCATCCTCTCTCCCTTGTTAGCTTTTAAGTGAAAACCATCTATCGAGGGAAGCACAATAATGTAATTTTGAGAAAATTAAAACCACGCCACCGTGGTAAACTCGTCGTTCAAAAAGAATGGATGTTGACACTTGGCAGAACTGTTTTTTAATTCTTGAGGTTAAAGGCCTCAAGGTCTTCAGAAACCTGAGCACTCGTGGCCTCTGGGAACGCTCAGTTTTTGGCCAAAAATTAAGTTTCTACGCTGGATTTGACTTTTTTCCCAGCTAACTACCACGTGTTCCTGTGAGGGATTATAACTGCAAAGGCGTCCCAGCTATCAGCCTTTTTTTCCAGCTGTTTTGAACATAAAACTCCATAGTAACCTTCCTTTTTGTTGTTGTTTTTATTAGTGCTTAGCTAAATTCATTTTTGTTGAAATGTGAAACTAAATCGTTTTTGAGGTAAGTCTTTTATTTTTTAAACTTCCAAATCGGCGATAATGAACATTACGTATTTGAAAAAAAAATGATTGAATACTGTTTCTTGCCTGTAAAATTTGGGTATCTTAAAGAAAAAGAACGATTTTGTCGGTTCTTTTGGACCGGCAGAGAGTGGAAGAACTCAAGAATTTAACAAAGACGAATAAATAACTTCACTTGAGATCTACGACTCTCTGGAAAGTCCAAAAGTAAACATTTATTAATTATTTAATGTGTCCAATTAAAGAATAACAGAATTTATTCAATTTAATTATATACATTCGCATCGTGTTTCAGGATTTTCTAAAATTTTATACTTTTTTTTTACTCAAAAAGCTACGAGTAACGCCTAGATCGTGTGAAGCCCCCTCGTATGGGGCATTTTAAAAAGAAAGAAAAAAAAAAAATTTAAAATAAAATACGGCGCACGGAATGCTAGATTTTCAATAAGAGGGGGGGTTGGTAGGACACACGACATGTTTAGAACATAAGAGCTTTCATTTCGTCGTAGAGTACGAGTACGAGGGCTCCACCAGTTCCTCTGAGGACGTTGGAGAACGCTCCCTTGAAGAAAGCGCCAATTCCCTCAGATTTGGCGATCACAGCCCAGCAGTGCATGGTGTTCTTGTAGACGACTTCAGATTTAGCACGTCCAGACTGCATCATCATCCTCCTTCTTACGGTATCGAAAGGATAGGAAATAATACCGGCAAGAGTGGTAACAACCTGGAAAGAAATGGTTAAAGAAAAGAAGGAAAACGATAAAAGAGGTTACCTGAGCAATACCCCACGAGACGAAGAAGCCGGCTTTTTGGGATCGGGGAGCATTCCTTTGGCTGTGTCGAAGCAACCGAAGTAGGATGCTCTGTAGATAATAATACCTTGGACTGATACACCGAAACCTTTGTAGAGACCACCCATGCCGTCTTTCTTAAAGACTTTGGTCAAACAGTCTCCTAGGCCTTTAAATTCACGTTGTCCGTCACCTTTACCGACATCAGCGGCTAACCTACAATCAAAAGAATAAAAACATACAAATTTAAAACCTCATTGGTTACCTGGTACGGGCGAAATCGAGTGGGTAGACGAAACAGAGCGAGGTTGCACCAGCGGCACCACCGGACGCCAAGTTTCCAGCGAAGTAGCGCCAGAATTGTGTGTTTTTGTCGACTCCTCCCAAAAAGATCTGCTTGTATTTGTCCTTGAAGGCGAAGTTGAGAGCCTGGGTGGGGAAAGTAACGGATGACGTTGGCCATGTTACCACGCCAGTAGGCGGTCACTCCCTGTTCTTTGGGAATACGGACGAAACAGTCGACCATACCTTTAAAAGAAGCAATTTTATTAATTTTTGATCAAAAAATAACAATGCAAGTACATAGAGAAGAGTACACGAGTTTTTTGGATGGATGGAAGCAACATATTGCTCTGGCGCTAGCAGGATAAGTTTGGAGGAAAATGTTTAAAACCAAGTTGGCATGGATAGAAGCATGCTCCATTTCGCTCTGGCGCTAGCAGGATAAGCCCAGTTTGGAGAAAATGAGGTTGTTTCAACCAAATTGGCATATAAGATGGAAGCGTGCGTCATTTGCTCTGGCGCTAGCAGGATAAGCCCAGTTTGGAGGAAGTTTTAAACCAAGTTGGCATGGATGGAAGTGCGCCATTTTGCTCTAGCGCTAGCAGGATAAGCCCAATTTGGAGGATTTTAAACCAAGTTGGCATGGATAGCAGCATGGGCCATTTTGCGGGCGCTAGCAGGATAGTTTAGAGAAAATGGCGCAGGTTGTTTTCAACCAAATTGGCATAAGATCAAAGCGAGCGTCATTTGCTCTGGCGCTAGCAGGATAAGCCAGTTTGGAGAAATGGCAAGGTTGCTTCTAGCGAAGCGTGCTCTCTGGCGCTAGCAGGATAAGCCCGTTGGAGAAAATGGCCAAGGTTGCTTCTAACCAAGTTGGCATGGATGGAAGCGTGCGCCATAGTGCTCTGGCGCTAGCAGGATAAGCCAAGTTTGGAGAAAATGGCAAGGTTGTTCTAACCAAGTTGGCATGGATGGAAGCGTGCGCCATAGTGCTCTGGCGCTAGCAGGATAAGCCAAGTTTGAAGAAAAGGATTAGGTATAGGATGAGGTTAGGTATACAGCATTCCAAGGCACATCTTTTAATGCTGAACTTGACGCCGCGTTCCGCCCCCCAGCAATTAATTAAGGTCAAGGTTAGTTCAAGTTTATTAAGTTAAGGTGTTAAATGAGGTTTTTTTCTCTTATGCTTACGGCAGTGGGGGAAAAAAAAATTTAAAAACGTCCACCATAGGGTGGACCTGTTGGGTGGACATCCCAATTGACTGCGTCTTCAAAATCGACATTTTTAAATTGATTATCATAAACAAAAACACGATCCACTGCCAAATAAATTGAATTTTTTTTCTCTCTCTCAACCATCCGCCATTTTCTTTTCCCGCCGTCCACGTGACATGAACGGGGTTTTGACCTTGGGCAAGATGGATCCTCACCAAGTTCTAAATCCGCCCCAAAGAACCGGCACAATTGGAACCGATCCCTGAAAAAATATTCAGGGATAAAATAAAGAAAGTTAAATTAAAGGGGTTGTAAAAAAAACTGTTTTAAGGTCTATTTTTATTTAGAAATTTTAGGTTACGCAAGGAATTTTTTTTTCTGCAAAGAACAAAGCGCATGCGCGTTACTTTTTATTAAAAATTTTTTCAACCTAAAAAAGGGCGTTTTTAAAAATAAAATTAGACAAAATAGAATCAGATTTTGAACTTGTTAGTGCACGTTGGAGTTGAAAAATGGAAAAAATTGTGTTTAGTTCAAATTTGAAGATTGACCTAATTTTTTAGGGCTATAAAAAAAAAAAAAAGGGCTTACCCTTGTATCTGTCTTCAGGTTTGATTTGTTTGGAAATGTGTTGGACCTGAAGAAGAAGTTTGACTCGTTCAATGGGTGCGACGGCCGTTTTTGAGATGGCCGCGGAGACACCTCCGGCGATGAAATCCTTAAGGAAGGACATAGGATCGGCTAACGCTGGTTCCATTTTTTCCTTTTTGTTTTAAAAACTATTCGGTCGAAACTTAAAAAAAGACTTGAGGGGTTCTTTTTAAGGTAGATGCGGAACACGAGGCGGACTCTCCGGCGGTCTGAACTGGAAAGGACGGTCGAGACGAGTGGGGGATCAATAGACCCGAACTTCCCAGAGACGTGGCCGCCCCTCCTACGGCTCGACCAGAAAAAAATTTTCCCCTTTTCCCATTTCACATTTTCCCTCCAACCCAAAAATCTCCCTAAAAACTCCATTTTAAACCAAAAAACATTAAAACACTTCCCTCATACTAAACACTCACATAAACCACACAAAAGAAAAAAAAAAACAAAACTGCCTCGGGGAAATTTTTCTGAAGAGACATTAAGTTGGCAACATGCCCTTGAAGACGATTTTTTCTTAATATCATCTTTGGAGTGTTTAAAACTCAGAATAATGACCGTATCTGGCGGAAATTTATTTAGACCGGCCGGTGAAAAATGTTTACGTCATAATTACGGTTGGCCAACTTGACAAGTGACGTTTGAGGCAAAAGTATTCATAATTTCAGCGTTGCCAACCTAAAGCTTGAGAAAGATTAGTGGGATTTGAACAACGTGGATACACAAATTATTTATTTAAATAGATTTCGAAGAAAAGAAATCTACCTAAAGAAAATCCGACGAATATTATGGACGTAAAGAATTCTGTGGATAAATGGCGCCAGCCAATGAAAACCATTAGGATCACAATAACTTTTTTTCCAGGACTTCACTTTTTTATTCCCAACTTGTTGAAGTCTAACTTAAGAAATTTCAAAACACATTTCTTTATCATTGTTCAAACAAACAAAAAACTTCATTTGTTACGATTTCTTCTTAATAAAAAAAATGTGTTTGTCATTATTGTAAATTAAACGCCCAACCAGGAAACGCCTCTAAGGGTGGTTGAAAAAGGGACACAAATGTTTACGTCATAAATCAGTTTAGCCAACTAAACAAGTAATGATAGAAACCAATCCAATTGTCGTCATTTTTAATTTGATAAGATTTTATTAGGTTTTTTGGTGAATATCTGAGATCGATAAAAAATCGTTTTGATCCCATAAACTCCTTATTTCAGAGTATAACAATAACTTTATTTTGAAAAAGTTTTAAAAAATTACTAAAAGTTAGGAAGCTCATTCGCAATTTGATCTAAATAAACCCCCAAGGACGCCCAATCGTCCCCGTTATCATTTATTATCACAAAAAAAACTCCTTAAAATAAAAAATTCGACCCATTTTTTTTAATTTACGCATTTTACGCTCAAATATTTCCGATAAGACCTGCGCTTCTCTATTTTTTCCCCACCTGCATTTTCCTCGGCCAAGGCCGCGTCCCAGATCGACCGGACTAATTTTTGACTATTTAAACTCTTATTTGAACTTTCTTTAAAAAAATATTGTCTTACTCTCGAAGTTTTAAGAAAAGGTCTTCCGGATTCTATGGGGTCAAAAGACCCGTGAGTCTTTACCGAACCATTTTTTTAACTTCCTTGAAGTTATTGTGATACCCTCCTGGTTTTTCCTTGTCAATTTTAAATTTTGACTGATTTTCGCAACAAATATTAAAATATCAAGGGATTTTTTTTGCGAAATTCGCAAAAATTTTCTTGATTTTTCTTCTATCTCGATTGAGGATTACTATGCATTAAAAAAAAGTTATCTACCACGATAAGCAGCTTTAAGAATTCTTTTTTTTCCATTCGGATTATTTAAAGCCGCAAAATCTACTTTGCCTATGACCTATTCGGCCATGTGCCAATTGTTTCTGTCATTCAAAGTCCTTGCTTTGTGCTTATAAATAATCGATTTGTGACATTTCAATATTTTTTATACCACAAAAATTTTTTTTCAATAAAATTATTTGGCTACGACGCCATTTTTTGTACCTTAGAAACAAACTGAAGTATTTAAAAAAATTTGTTGTCTATAAAATAGGGCAATACAATAAAAATTTTGATTGAAAAGGGGGTTTGTTACAGAAATAATAAATGATAGAAATGTGAAAATAGTGAGGAGTTAAATAGCGTAACCGTAAAGGGGGCATAGAAGGCTAAAAATATAAATTGGGCTTCTATCCAATATGGTCAGCTGTGGTAATGGTGGTCTATACTTGTTTTGACAGGTGTAAACAACAATAAAGTCCCCAGGGCATTTTATTCGCCAATTTTGTTTGAAATTTTTAGATTGATCATCCGAATTTATATCTTCAGAGGATCTTTTTAAAATTCAGCTTAAAAGCTAAAGCGGGAAGAAAAGTATGCGGTCAGATTGTCCTGGTAGATCCGACATCTTCCCCCTAGTGGACGTGTTTCAAAAGTAGGAGAGAAGAGATGAGGGTGACCTTGAAAATGAAACATTTGGATTCAAAGGTTTTTTGTTTAACGGTTTTACCGTCTTTGCTGTTTTTCATCGTTTTGAACTTCCTTACAGAAGTTATTGTGATACCTCCACGTTTTTTGGGGAAGGGTCTTCCATACCCCGGAGGTTCAAATCGAATATTGATCTTTACCGATCTCAACTTTGTCTGTGGTGCCGGCCGGCCGCCTTTTTTAACACGGCCACAGTTTTCAACCATTTTCACACAAATTTTCTTTAGCCGTAAAGAATAACGAGGGCGATTTTTGAATTTCGAAAAAATGGCGGTGTCTGTTTGAAATTTTAAAAAATTCGCTGCGGCAAAGCCGTTGGTCCGATTTTCACCAAATTTTCACCAATTCCTTATATTTTTACGAATTTTTGGTGTAAAAAATTAATTATGATTTAGTAGGGGAAATTTCATACTTCCACCCTTCACGAGAGAGACCTCCCTTGGGCAAAAATCCCATTATTTCCTTGATGTTTTCCTCGGTGTTTTGCACTAACAGATTCTTATTCTTTTCAATTGTTTAACAGTGGCGCATTCTATCCGGAGCGGTCCGTACGAGAGAGAATCCCCCTCCTGTTTCCTGAAGAAAAAGGGCGGCCGCGTCCCGTTCCCGGCGGCTCCGCCGATTGTTGCCTGTTGGTTGTTTGGTGTCCTGCCTCAGCTTCGTACAGTTCAATGTGATTCGTCCCCGATGACTCGATAAAATTCACAACTAGGCCAACTTAAAATTTTCTTTAATTTTTTTTTCCCACAGCGCAAAATTTTCTATGCACTCAAATTACCGTCTTTCCTAGACACGAGGCTCTTCAGGTAAAAGAAAACTACAGGTGTCCTTTATAATCCATGTACCTACCTACTAGGTCAAAACGCTTTTCTTAATTTTTTTAAAATTTTAAAGAATTTAGCCGTTGATCTAAACTACTTATTATGTTAAAAAATGAAGTCAACAATGTTGTTTTCATTTCTTGCCCTAGTTAAAATGTCGTAAAGCACTTTTCAAGTGCCTCGTTAATTTGTGCCCGAAAGGAGAGAAAAAAAATGCTTCTATTCCTAGTAGATGTCGATCATTTCAATTGGCTTTAAGACATCCAATTGATTTGTTTGCAGCATTGATTTGGGAGAATTTTCGAGATGTTTCTCGCGGGATCGATCCTTTTGTACCTTAAGGCTGTCATTGTCTTCGTCTTTTGTTATTCCCACCAGGGCTGTAATTCTTTTCCCTCCACAATATTTATACCACTTTTAATCTCCAGTAAAACAACCTGTTTTTCTCACTTAAAAAGAACCTCTCAAAATAATGAATTTGTTCTTGTGTCTGTGAGGCGTGAAAAGGGTGGGGAAGGGATTGTGTATCGATCGTTTGAAGCAGGCACTTTTCAGGATACTGAAACTTCATTGTGAAGGAAACGGCATTTAAATTAGTTTAAAGGAAATCAAGGGCGATAGTTCTTTCTTTGAGCGCTTTAAATCAGGCCGACGTTAATTAAAGCAAGTATTTGCTTTCCTTGATTATGGTTCCATCGGATTCAGCGGTTGAATATAAACGGCTTTTCATTCGTTTCTAATTAATTATCAAGTACCCAAAATTTACTGTTCGACCTCTCCTATTTATATCTCACCGTACACCTCCACAAAATACAAAAAAAGAAAAAATTCCGACATCCTTTTATGTTGAGTTTTCTCGAATTTTCGATTTGATCTTCTGGATTTTCGATCATCTTTTTGGCCTAAAACAACTTCTGCGATATATTTGGGCGTTTTTTATCGGCTTTTCTGAGGAAAATCAAAATTTTTTATCTGATTTCGTTTTCTTTAGATTTTCCACCGACAAAACTTTAAGCGGTTTTTCTCGATCCTTCTGCCTTGAAACGACCTTTTTGTTCGTAGAACAATGGGATTTTAGAACGTTTTTTTCGTGTTTTCTGCCTACGAAAACCACTTTTACATAATTTTTGGGCAGTTCCTCAATTTTTTACATCTAAATACCATTTTATCGGATTTTTGAAGGGTTTTCCCTGGTTTTAGACAAGAAACCATTTCACCGGATTCTCGTCCTTTTTTCTTTTTTTTTGCCGCTTTCATAAAACATTTTTCCCCCAAAAATCTCGTTTTCATCTTTCAAAAATTAGTGAATTTTAAAGAAAAGGAAAACCCATTCATTTTCAGCCTTTTGTGTTTTTTTTACAAAGACTTTTTTTACGCATGGGAACACAAAACGTAAGCCTTCAGGGAAATATCGATCCAAAATTTGCATTTTTTATTTATCTTTTTTTTTACGAACAGTATTTGATTATAAGTTACTTTTTATGCTTTCCAAGTTTGAATAATTTAGTTAACGGAGGCACCTTGAAGTTTTTCATTATTTTTGAGTAAAAATGTCAATTGGCGCTAATGAATTCTATTCTTTTAGGTTTTTAAAAATTTTTTTAAGTTGAACTAGAAGGATGGACTGAAAGTGATAGGGAGGGCTAGGTGAACCGAAACACCGTGGAAGTGTCAAGGTCGACCGGGTTCTTCGTCCGACTGGATTTTCATAATAAAAAAAATCGAAAAATATTTGCCATTTTTTTTTTCGGACAAGTTTTCAATTAAATTGAAAATTGTGAATCTTCTGAGCGTGAAGGGTGATAACCGATTTGTGCTGATATTTGCCGCTCTGATTAATTCGAAGAGGGTCGAAGGTTTTCCATCCGCTTCTTTTTTTCTGCGTTCTGAAATTTTCATCCCCTTTTTTTAGTCTCTATAATTTGAAAGGTTTTAATTAATTTTTTTTTGTTTCAGTTTGGACTAGATGTAAAGCAATGAGTCGGAAAATCAGCTTCCTTCCCGGAATTATTAAAAAGGTAGGATAAAAAATAGTCCCTGTTTCTTTTTTAATCAGAGTTTACGACGTAAAAC
>JACGAQ010003478.1:0-28573 GCA_014119065.1 Orius insidiosus
AGTCTCACCGTCGACAATTTCGCTGAGAAATAATTTTTCAATGAAACCCATTGTTCTTAATCACGAATACAATTTTAAGTCTTTCACAAGAAAAATTCCAACACGAATGACTTCCGAATTCCCTTATCTCGATTTATATACCCTGGATTACATACCTGAAAGTGACCCATAATGGCGGATAGTTTTGAGACTGGAAACCGACTTTCTAATTCGGGAAATCCAATTGAAAATTTTTTTTGAAGTAATTCTTAAAGATAACCAGAAGTAACTTATCAGCTCCTTTTTTCTTGTATGTCCCTCATATTCATGTATGTCCTCAGGGTTTATGGCAAACAAAAAAGCCTGCACAGAATTACAATTTATAAGTTGACAAGATTATGCTTTCTTTTCCATTGGTCTAAACAGTTTGATTCACGTTTAAGATCCAGCTAGGAAGATTTTATACGTTCAATTTTTTCAATTTCAAATTTTCTTCCCTTAAATTTTAATTCTTTAAAATTAATTAGGTTCTTTTATTGCGTTCAATTAGCTCTCCAAGACGTTTTCGATTTGCTTGATTCAGGTGACGGGAAAACAACTTTTTTTTATTATTCCTCAACGTGAGTTGACAAACAGATTAATACTTAAATAAACAAACGTAAGACTCATGATAACCGGAGCATGCGCAAAAACAGATTTACTGCATTCAGCTTGTCCGATGTCAGTCTTCAACTGAAGACGATTCGGATTGATGCTCTTGAAATTTTAAAAAAAGCGAACCCCCGAATACACGGACTATTTTATTTTGTAATGCAGACATAAAATTACAAAGTTTTCGTTTTTACCAAGATGGAATCGTTGGAATTTACACACGTAGAAAGCCGACTTATTTTTGTGCCAATTTCAAGCCATTTACTCAGTGGCATACGCTCACTATAGCTTCCTTAAAGAGAAGAAGGAAAAAAAATGTTTCTGTACATTAAAAACCACCATTGAAAAAAAAAAAACATTTATTGTCGTCAATATGCATATAAATTTAAAAAAAGAATAATAACAGTGAGTTTAAAATTAAAACCAAAAAATTAATTTTAAAGACTTTATGTGCTTGTGGATTCGTCGGGTCCGCAAAAGTTATCAGAAAGTTGATAGTTGATGAAGACTTAATATTTAAGTCGATCACCGAAATATTTTCTCGCTTTCTTGCTTTCTTGCTTTCTCGTTTTCTCGCTGAATCCTACGGTAACCAAAGCATTTTTAGCATCTTTCACCTTTGCAATTTTTGCTTAGGATAAATGCAACAAACTACCGTCGAACGAATTTTTTTTTTACCGAGTAAAGCATAGAAGTCGTTAGAAAATCCTATAATTACTGAAGCACCGTTTAAGAAGAAGTTTTTCGTAAATTTAGAAGAGTCTGTTCCACATCTTGATTTAATCGCTTCTGCTAAGCTGGAAACGGTTTTTTCAGTCATTTCGACTATTTTTGATTTTTCGGATGTGTGAATAGTGACGTTTCTTCCGGCCTTTTTGAGGGAAAGCCAAAACTGGCGGCTTTATGGGCGCGTGTGCCCATAGTCTGGTCCGCAAAAGTTCTGAAAGATAATAGCAGTTGATGAAGATGTTGAAATTTACCTCGATATCCGGGATGCTCATGAATGATTTTTCGATGAGAATATCTATGGCGTCGACGACTTTGTTGGAAATATGAGGTTAGGAATCAAAGGAAGGCCGTTGTCAGTAGCAAAATTCATTTCTATTGAAATTCCGTTTAGATACATCTCCAGAGCAATGAGACTTTCAGATGGGCTATACCGGGGATAACTCTAAAAAAGTGGAGACGACATTAAAAGTTTTTTTCGCTGAATCCTACGGTAACCAGCACTTTTTAACATCTTTCACATTTACAATTTTTGCTTCAGATAAATTGCACCAAGCTACCGTCGATTTAACATTTTTGTCGCCGAGTAAAGGATAAAAGTCATTCGAAAATCCGATTATCACTGACACACCGTTGAAGGCGAAGTTTTTCGCAAAAGAAGAGTCTATTGCACATCTTGATGTATAGCCTCTACTAAGCCGGACTCGGTTTTTTCAGTCATTTCCATTATTTTCGATTTTTCTGACGTATAAATCGCTACATTTCTTGGGCGGTTGAGAATCAAAGGGAGGCCGTTGTCAGTTGCAAATTCGTTTTCCATATTTATTTTGTTTAGGTACCTCTCAAGAGCGATGAGACTTTCACTAGGATGATATTGGATGATCTTATATCCTCCGGGCAGTTCAGTCTGTAACATACATTCAGGACAAACTGCATGTCCCAATATATGTTGTCTCTGAAGAAATTTTCCTTTTGGTATGTCAACAGACGACCAAGAAGAAGTGTTATTTCCATCGTCTTTACCAATGCTTTATTGACGACCTTATCTTTTTGAAGGACTTCATTGATATTCGACAAGACGTGGTTGTAGAGATGGATTTTGTTGCAGGCTGATGTTGAGTGTGGTCCTTCTCAAATCAAATCAATCAAAAAATCTTTATTCAGTGACATAGTGGGCAATGTTTGAATATCGTCATATACACGTCAATATGTCTTCGATTTTCGAAAAATAGTCGATTATCGGGAACGCTTCCGTTTCGAAGAGGAATTTGGATATTAGCCCATCGAATCCACATAATGAGTATTAATGAATTACTTTTAGGGGAACTGAGTGGTATTGGTTCCCCATATTCATAATAGCGATCAATTCTGCAACGGTTTTATACTCGAGCTTTTCGTACGACTTCTTATAAAACAGCGGAACGTATGGTCCGCATGGACACCGTATCCGGTTTTGGCGATCAAATCAGCTATGGTTTTATTGTCGCGCTTTCCGTACCATTCCGATATAAAACACGGAACGTATGGTCCATCGAAGTTTAATCTCCGCTGAGAATTTAACAAAATTTCGAAATGATTCCGGAGAAGAAGAAGTGTTTTGGCGTGTTGTAGCACTTGTGTCCTTTCCGTCTTGGCGATTTGCGCCAGAAGAAAAGGGACAGTTTCCTCAATGGAATTGTGCATAGCATCTCCTTCATATGGAGAAAACTTGCCATTTTCAGGAAATTTTCCCTTCCTACGTCTGACAAAACTAGCTGGATTTCGCTTAATTCTTCCTCCGATGGAGATGGAGGTCCGCAACGTTTACTACGGGAAGATGAAGTTTCCCGTGAAAGATGAATCGAATCAGCTTCGCCACTGCAGAGTCTAGAGGTCTCACCTCGATGATTTCCCTGAGAAATAACTTTTAAATGAAACCCATTTTAACTTCCTTATTTTGATTTATTATATGTATACCTGGAAAGTTTTTACGGTGAGACACGGAAACCGACCCTCCAATTCGGAAACCACCCACTTAAAACGTCTTAAAAGAGGACTTTTTTTATATTTTAAAAAAGGTCGAAATTTAGACACAATAGTTTCAAGGGGTTTGTAGCAAGGCCTGGGAAACTGACTTTCTAATTCTCTAAAAGAGGATTATTTTAAATCCTTTTCCAAAACTTCGAAGGGTCAAAAACCTATCGAGTTCAACTTTTCATCAAAAGTATAAGGTGCACTTTTGGTGAATTTTTTTTTTTTTATTCTGGGCCTAACGATTCTTAGTCATTTGTCGAAGGTTCTTTCCTAAAAATTGTGAAGTAAGTAACTTGTAGTTCCTATAAATGATAAAAACTATTAAAAAAAAATGAAGGATGCGGCATCATTTCGCCGCGCCTGGCGAAACCTCCCAAAGCTCAAAAAGTACGAACTTTAAACGAATTTATGTTTCTGGGCCTCACGACTTTCGTTTTTCGGGTATCTCGATCTCAGTAGTGTACCGATCAACTTTAAATTTTACGCAGGTTTTCTATTATCAATATGAGTGAATTCTGATAAGTATACAGATTTCTAAGATATAGGAGTACTTAAAACCCGGTTTTCGCCGTTACCATGCTTTTTTTGTCTCTCTTCAGCTAGACAAGGCTACAGCCTCTCCTAGTGCACCATTCAAGTCATACGACTTGAAAATTCGCAGTGAGTTTTCTTTCAACTTTTGCCCATGTCTTTTTGGGAGTATTCCATGGGCGTAAATTTTAACGAAAACACAACCCAACTGGGTAAAAATGGGTAGAACTTAAAACAAATTTTTTTTGAAAAAAAAAAAAAAAAAAAAAAAAAAAAAAAAAAAAAAAAAAAAAAAAAGACCATCTGGGTAAAAATTAAGCCCTTTTTTAATGGATTTTCCGGCTTTTTTCCTTTATTATTCCACCTAATTTTCAGAAAGAAAATTCGAAGAAGCTTTCGAACGGTGTTTTTTCATATCTTCTGGCTGACATACTCAGCTAAATTAATATTAACTTTTTTCTTGCACTTTTGCTTGCATGCTTGCATTAATTAATTATTTATTTCTTTATGCATGCATTATTATTATTATCTTTCATACACCTTATTAATGGTCTTTAACTATGAGTATTTAAAGTTCTATTTCATATGAGGAAAATCATTGTCCCCCTCACCACAAATTTCATTAAGATTAGATAAAACAAATCAAAATAAGCAAAACTAAAATGTACTAAAAAAGTTCTCAATAATAAAAAAATCTTCCGGCTGTGCACAGGATTCAATCTCCCTGTATGAAATCGGGGGAAAAAAACCATTAAGTGAGGAAAAAATGGACTTCAAAAAATTAATTAACGTTAAAAAATTAGTTTTTATTATATTTTTTCAACGGAAAATTGGATTCGGACGGAATGCCACGTGGTGAGCGAAATGGTTGGAAAAGCCCGGCTACCTGTTCTTATCTTGGGGTTTCTAAAAAGCGGATTAACTTACTGTCTTTTGTGAAAGGGGTCACTTCTAATTGGAAGACTTCTCATGGCTACCAACTGAAATTCAAACTCAAAAATTTTTTAGGAAACCAAAGGAAATTTTCTAAAATGATGGGAAAAAATTATCAAAGCTGTATATTTTCTGATCTATTCTAATCTATTATTTTTTTTAGTAATCTAATAATCACCACGCAAGATTGTTTTACAAAAATACTTTTTGACCCGTTTGAATTGCTACAAAACATGGACCTATTATATGCATTTTATTTATATTCTAACGATGTAATATTTTGAATCGCGTTCATATTGATAAAAATGGCGGGCTCTATCCAACTGCGCCGAAAAAGGCCAACTGCGCCGGGACTCCAAGGGTACCCCTAATCCGCTGTCATTACCGATACCAACTGCGCCGCTACCAACTGCGCCGAAATTATTTATTTTGGGGAAAACGAAACATAAGCACCTTTCATCCGGCCTTAATGATTAAAAATGGAAAAAAAATGACTGTACCTAAGGAATCTAGGAACGAGGTAGCGTAGGATGCGCTCGTTGGATACCACTAGGGGGTTAATTTTTTTCCTCTCGCGAGGATGCGCTCGTTAGATACCTCTAAAGTGTTAATTTTTTTCCTCTCGCGAGGTTGCGCTCGTTAGATACCTCTAAAGTGTAATTTTTTTCCTCTCGCGAGGTTGCGCTCGTTAGATACCTCTAAAGTGTTAATTTTTTTCCTCTCGCGAGGTTGCGCTCGTTAGATACCTCTATGTTTTAATTTTGTTCGGCGCAGTTGGTCATAGGCTTAGAGCCCAAGAGATTATCTGATAGGACTCCCGGCGCAGTTGGCAATAATTTTTCAATCCAGGTAGTCACTTCGGCGCAGTCGGTAGTCAGCCAAAATGGCTTTGAAATGAAAGAAATCGTTTAAAAATTGTTTACAAATATCATTTTATTTTTTAAATTGTTGAAGATGGATTGAGAAAAAAAGAAAAAGGAGAAAAAGTAAAGGGGCATTTCCATGTTTTAGACAAAGAATTGATTCATGATGGATGCATAGGAAAAATATAGTTTATTCTCGCTCTAATTATTTCCTATTCTCCAATTAATTTTGATTTTTTAATCGAGCTTTTGAAAAATTTATTTTCATCTTAAGGATCTCAAAATCAGGAATTTGCTACATTTCAATTTAAAATTTTGATTTTTATTGACCTCACGGTCTTTCAAGTCCGAATGCAAAACGCAGGTTATTATGAGTAAACGAAGCAACTGGAAAGCGTATATTATAAATGACTGAGAGACCAATTTTTTTTAATTTATGAAATTGTATTTTTAGGTATTACCTAAGACCTTTAGTTGTGCCCAGTTTTGCAATCTTAGATCTCAAACTCAGTTTTTCTCCCGAAATTGTTACATTGACAAGAAAATATGGACTGCATACAGAAATAACAGCATTAACCAAATGTTCGTTTTGGGGGGAGTCACTAGAGAATTAGTAAATAAAGTAATGGTTTGAAGAGCTTCCAACGAAAACTTCCTTAAAGAGAAGTATCTATATAGGAGGGGGAAGTATAACGGAGGGACGTAAAACGTAGTGGGAAGTATATGGGAGGGGAAGTATAACGGAGGGGGAAGTATATGGGAGGGGAAGTATATGGGAGGGGGAAGTATAACGGAGGGGGAAGTATATACGGAGGGGGAAGTATAACGGAGGGGAAAGTATAACGGAGTAGGAAGTATAACAGAGGGGGAAGTATAATGGAGGGGGAAGTATAAAGGAAGGGGATTTAGTAGGGAGGGAAAGTATAAAGGACAATTTTGCAAGTTTGTTTTTGCGAAAAATTTTCCGGTTTTTTTTTTTTTTTGAAAATTTTTTAAAGTTCTTTTTTTCAAAAAATTTTCTAAGTTTTAACTTTTTTTTCAAAAAATTTATTAAGTTTTTTTGTCCCAAAAAAAAAATTTTTTTTTTCAAAAAATTTTCAAAGTTTTTTTCTAAAATTTTCCAGGTTTTCCTTTTTTTTTTCGAAAAATTTTCCGGGTTTTCCTTTTTTTTTTTTTTTTTTTCGAAAAATTTCCAAGTTCTTTTTTCGAAAATTTTTAAGTCTCAAGGTAGAATAATGGGCTCTTTGGCCTAGGGATGTGCCTCTCGTAAAGGGTAGAAGTACGAAATTTCTCCCTACTAATAAAAATAGTAATAAAAAGTGGTAATTTTTTGCACCAAAAATTCTTAAAAAATATAAGGAGTAATTGGTGAAAATTTGGTGAAAATCGGATTAACGGTTCGGCCGCAGCGAATTTTTTAAAATTTCAAACAGACATATCTCCGCCATTTTTCGAAATTCAAAAATCGCCCTCGTCATATTCTTCTTCTCCGGCTAAAGAAATTTGTGTAAAAATTTGGTGAAAATCGGATGAAAACTGTGGCCGTAAAGTGTTCCGGAAAAAAATGCTACGGAGGCCGGACGGCGTGCCGGCCGGAACCCAGACAAAGTGAGATCGGTAAAGATCAATATTCGATTTTACCCTCCGGACCCGGAAGACCCCTCCCCAAAAACCGACATGGAGGGTATCACAATAACTTCTTTAAGGAAGTTAAAAAGAAACCAGTAATAGAAGACGTAAAGATAGATTTAAAGCGCAAAAAATCAAAAATAACTATGGTAAAAGAATAAAGCAGTATACAGTGGCGAAAATTTTTAATTATTGCCAAAACTTATAAATAGGAAAAAAACATTAAAACAGTAGGTAAATCAAGGAATGGATAAGGAATATGGATAGTGATCTAATATTATAAAATTTTATTTGTGAATAGAATCATAGAAAGAGTTTTGCTGTGTACATTTTGTACGGCACCTGGGTCAATCGATTATTAACGAACCCGTCTATTGTGCCGTCCGTCGTCAATTTTTTTCACTGAATCTTCTTTTCAATTAATATATGAGAAATTTAATTTGCAACTTCGACAAAATCCATCCTCCAGCACCCTGTCCTGTTGCTCATCGCCGAGCTGGACCTTTGGGTAGTCGGTGTCCACCAGGCCTACCTTTACAGAGGCCAAGGTATCCCTATAGGAGAGCTGGGCCCTTGCCTGTTCAGGCTGTCTCGGTTTCTTCCTCTCAGGGGCCTTAATCGGTGTTGCCGACTCTGATCTGTTTAGCACTGGCGCTTTTGGACTCAGTCAAACAGGGAGTGTGACCCCCTGTTGACGTCCCCGCCTTTGGCTCTGGCCCAGTAATTTTCTGATGATGTTATCTCACATGACGGACCTCTTGGCCGCCAGGTACTCCGCCCCCTCACCGACTAGATTCGAGATCCTTTGTCGCGAGAGGCCTGAGAGTTTCACCCTTCTGACCTCCTGGTCCGTGATCCTCTCCAACTCCTCAATGGACCCTGGGCGTGGGTTCGGTCTGCCGGTGCTGGCTCTGGAAGCCCTTGCATTGCGTCCCGTCCCCCGTGCCGCCCCTCGAGGAGCCAGAGTCACGTCCGTCGTCAATTTTTTAACTTCCTTAAAGTTTTCACTGAATCTTCTTTTCAACTAATATATGAAAAATTTAATTTTCAACTTCGACAAAATTCTTGTTTGAGCGATTCTAAACCTGATAGTCAAAGGATTTTAACTACACTTAGTAAACAAGGATAAAGGTTTAAGGGATAAAGCTTTATTCGTAAACATGACGCTCCGGGAATCGTTTTTGTAATATTTTAAATGCAGAATTTTTGTTTCAAATAAAATTTATGAAGTTCTTTTATCTTTATATTTTTAAAAATTCCCTTTCAAAGGGTTCCGACTGTCACTGACTCATGGCCTTTCTAATCCTCTTTTTGTTAGCATATATTTTTTGATGTTACTTATCAAAAACCATGAAGATAAAACTGGCAGAAGTCATTGGCCTTTTTATCATTTTATTTTCTATTACGCGAAATACTGAGTCATAGAAACCCAGGGGAAATGTGAAAATATTATGTCTTTTGATCGTAGATATAAAATTAGGATTTCATGGGTTACCTACATGATGAACAAAGAATGTAAACATTTTGGGTTTAAGTCCGCGAAGGTAAGTAGGTCAAAAAAAACGAGAGGGTTAAAATGGAACGTTTTAACAATGGAAGGAGAAATAAAGAGTGACATCCTCCCTTAAATCAACTCCTTTTTTACCCGCCGTAATCAAATCGCGCAATTTGCCTTGAATTTGTCATTTTTACATTCGTGTACGGGTGAAAACGGGCTCTGCTATTTCCAGTCTTTGGCCTCTTCCAAAATACGATGGATGATAACTCGAAAGATGGCAATTAAAACATGGCAATTAAAAATTAGACTGGGCGTCGCGGTGGCCGCGCGTGTTAAGGCGTTAATCCCAAACATGCGATACGGCGTTCATCAATGGGGTCCAGGGTTCAAAGCGGGCGGTCCCAAATTGAACCCAATGTACCTAAATGAACTTTTCCGACGGAAAACACACTGACGCGAGGGTGATACATAACCTGAGTAGTTGAAAACCCTCGTAAAATAATTTAAAAAAAAAAAAAAAAAAAAATTAGACTGACAACCTCGGTTGACCGAATGATTATTTTTATCAGGGAGTTCTGATTCTTTTGTCTCTCAAAAAAAAAATATATAATTCGTCGTCGAGGGATTTATAATTTGACGAGGTTTGATTATAATTCGATTTACTCTAAAAGAGATTTTATTAGAAACATTTAAAATTTATAACATAATACAATTTATATAGAATCAAGCTTACCTAAAAGAGAAATCGGTTTTTTATAATCATTATTTAAGTTTAAACAATATTATGAAAAGGAAATACAAAAGTAAAAGCATGTCTTCAAAGCAAATAACAAAATTCCAAAATAGAGTGGTTATCCGAGGTTGGCGACAATGTCGCCAACTTAAATGGGAAATTTACCATTTACATCTCCCCCCCTAGGTATGGCTGAAGCTTGCTGATATGAATAAATTCTGAATGTCTTCGACGTCTCCCACAATTGACTTCATAAATGACATTAGATATCCGACGTACAATCCGATGCGGGCCGGTCCGCACCGGGTCCAGTTTTCGTCTATGTAATCCACTTCCTTGGTCCACATAAACCTCATCGTTTGGATTGAACTGAAAGTCACGTTTGAAGCGATCGACTCTATTTTTATTACTGAGGTGATGTCGTTGAGAGTTTTGAAAAGCTCGAATCCTATCTTCTTCCAGACACGACTTAGGACTCAAAGCCTCAGGAACAACCGGTGATTGTAGACCATGCATTAAATATAATGGAGAAAACTGAGTGACCGTATGAGTGGTGCGGTTATATTCAATCGTACATTCCGCTGCTAGGACTGACCAAGGTTTCTGCGGGTTCTCACTCAATTTGCAACGAATCCGGTTGACGAGAGTTTGATTCAGTCTCTCATTTAAACCGTTGGAGGATGGACAATCGACTGACGTAAAAAGAAGCGTTACATTATGCTGGCGTAAGAACTTTTTGAAGTTTAAAGACTTAATCGAAGCGTACTGATCAGCCAGGAGAATCCCGATATTGTGTTTCTCAAAAATAGGACGAAGAAATTTTATTAGATCACTTGTCTGTTGTCCGCGCGACGAATAAGTGTAAGCGTATCGTGTAAAGTGATCGACGAGCAGATGAAGGTACCTCTTCGGTGAACGGTAATTCGCGAAACCACCAATAGTGTCTAACGACATAATCTGGAACGGTTTATCAGCCGGACCTAACTGTGACAATAACCCTAAGTCACGGCCTTTCCTGGTTTTATGTTGCCTGCACGTATCGCATCGGGCACAAAAATCTTTGATGTGAGAATCCATATTATAGAAATAGTAAAATGGACGAAGCTTCTGAGCAAGATGATAGACCCCAATATGCCCAAAGTGATGGTGAACCTTTTTATTAGTTCTAGTCCAAATTCTTCTGTCACAAAAATCCGCTCGCGCTGCCGTAACTTTTTATACAACAGACCGTCTTTCCAATACGTGTTTCCATCCAATGCCGTATCCGAAGTATAATTCTGTTGATCTGAACGGATATCGTCCAGTGATACCAAATTAACCACTCGAAGAGTCTCCTCTGGACGATCGAAGTATTCGAGAACTGGATTGCGTGACAAGGCATCCGCTTCCTGATTCGTGGAACCCGGAGAATACTGAATTTTAAAATTAAATTGAGAGAGGTAATAAATCAGATCTCCAAGTTCCTCATCTGTCCTAGCTTTCACTCTTAAATTCTCCAAGGGTTTATGATCTGAAACAACCAGAAACGAAATACCAAGAAGCCAGTGCTGCCAATACTGGACAGCTTCTTTTATCGCCAAACATTCCAAATAAATAGCTTTTTTTTTAGACTGCGACGGTGAAAATTTCTTTGAAAAATAGGCAACTGGGTGCAGCTCCCCAGACTCCTGTCGTTGCTTGAGAACAGCCCCGACTCCCAGCTTACTCGCATCGGTGAAAAGAAATGTTGGCCGGACCGGATCAAAAATTGCTAAAATGGGGCTGGTACACAAATACGTTTTTATTCTCTCAAAAGTCTTGGCACAGTCGTCTGTCCATTGAAAATCAACTTTATCCCGAAGGAGGTTATGTATAGGCTCAAGCGATCTCGTATAATCAGGAATATATTTATGGTAAAAATTAATCTTACCAAGAAATTGTCGAATATTTTTCTTATTTTGCGGCTTCGGAAAATCACGAATGGCTTTTAGATTGTCGTGGTTAGGACGAACCGAATTACACGCTAAGATATGACCCAAAAACTGTACCGATGACTGAGCAAATTCGCACTTCGACAATTTTAGTTTGAATCCCTCCGCGTCCAAAGCAGAAAGTAACTGTCGTAGATGTCCAAGATGATTTTCAAAAGTATCCGAAAAAATCAAGATGTCATCGATATAATTAACGCAGAAACCCGAAAAACCTCGACGACGAATGATATTAGATAGAACCCTTTGAAAAATGGCGGGTGAAATCTTTAATCCAAATGGCAACCGTTTCCATTGATAATGGCCTGTTTGGGTTACGAAAGCACTTTTATGCCGATCTTTCTCACGGATTGGTATCGACCAAAATGCTGAGCTTATGTCTAAGACAGTATACCATCGGCAATTTCTGGCATTCACAATAATATCCTCAATACGAGGAAACGGCTGCGATTCCGGTACTAAGATCTTATTTAATTCCCTAAAGTCTATACAAAACCGGGAACGCCGTCCGTCTTCTTTTTTAAAAGCCAGAGTGACCGGCGCAGCAAAAGGAGACGATGACTCCTCAATCAGGTCGTGCTGTAACAACTCCCCAACTTGATGTTCAATTTCCTTCTGATCAAAAACAGTACATCGATAAGGTTTCTTAGAAACAAATTTGTTTTCCAGAAGCTTGATATGAGCTTCATATCCTTTTAATAAACCAACATCGAACTTCCCTGCGGCAAAAACTGAACTGTGCGTCTGAATCATTTGTTGAATTCTTGCGTTCTGAGCTGGAGACAAATGGCATAAATTCTGAGGAATACATTCAGTAAAATTCGTATGTGATATTGAAACACAATCTATGTCACCTGAAACTTTTCTTTGGTATATTTAAGGTTCTCATCTTGAATCAACCGAAACTCTTGAATAGCATCTAGGCCTAAAAGGACATCATATGAAAACGTATCTTTCTTTACTACATAAGCGTCTATATCAGCCTCTATCTCATGGATTTTCATGGGTATCTTAATTTTGTCCGTAGTCTTCGCCACACCACTGATTGTTTTGAAAATCTGCTCATCTGAATATATCTTATCTTTTATATCTTCTAATATTCTATAATTAATAAGGGTAACGTTGGAACCGCTATCATAAATACCGGTTACTTCTTTATCATTAATTTGAACATTTAATCGAATCAGTGGTGGGCATCCCCGTTTTTTGAACCGTCAATGGTAGTCGAAAAACTTTCAACTTCGGCCATGTTTATATTCTTATGATCTCTCTGTTTTCCTTTATTTCTACAATTATCTAATGAGTGAAAACGTCCAGTGAACCCAAGATTCTCACAGATGGTACACGCCTTCTTTTCAACCCATTTAGAACCATTATTCGTGCCTGACTTGGCAGATTGTACTTCAAACTTTCCATTATTTTTAGCCTTGAACGGTGTTTCCTCATAACGACGAATTTGGTTTATAAGTTCCTCGGTAGACCTAATTTCCTCCTTATCCAAACGATTTTGAATATATTTAGGTAAACCTATCACAATGTGGTTTATTCTTGATCTAACCGACATGTCAGACTCAGTGTCCAGTAAGAGGCGCTCCTTTTTAAGGGCATAATCCAAAAAAGATCCAGAAATAAATTTAAATTGGTATGCATATGCGACGGTGTGCCAACTCTTATCACCATAAGTGGTAATAAAACTACCAGTCCAATCTTCCCAAGCACCATCGATCTTAAGTTTGCATAATGTCGAAGCATACCATTCCACGGCATTGCCACTTAAAAAAAACGGAAAATCTGGATGCGAGAGCGATCCTCCAAGACTTCATGTCTATCGCATTCTGACTGAAATAAATTCAACCAATCTCTGGCATTTCCCTTGCCGTCAAATTTTTCCAGGACAAAAAGCTTTTCTATTCTCGATATATCCGTTATCTTTTGGCCTCCACCATATAAACGCTCATTTAACGTGGCGATAATGTCTAAGAGCTCTCTCTCATGAGACGACCCTTGCACAACTTGAGACCGTACCTCCAGGAAATGTCCTCGGAAGACCAAATTAAAACTTTCATCAAAGTAAATTGGAACTATGTCCTCGGTCAACTTGACCGTCACTGTTCTAAAGTGACCCTGCTTGGTCAGTGCTTTGCAAACATTTTTGACCGTCGAGAGTTCAAATAATTCTGAATGAAACTCACGCGTATTAAATTCATGCGGGAACACATACGTGTCTACGTCTCCTACCCGCTGTATGGACATGATTTTATGAACTATCTTCTGTCCTCTCGATGTTCCTCCTCCTGCTTCTATCCGAATCCGTATTGACGTCTCGGGCATTGTAGATGAAGAAAAAACCGATTTATAATTCGTCGTCGAGGGATTTATAATTTGACGAGGTTTGATTATAATTCGATTTACTCTAAAAGAGATTTTATTAGAAACATTTAAAATTTATAACATAATACAATTTATATAGAATCAAGCTTACCTAAAAGAGAAATCGGTTTTTTATAATCATTATTTAAGTTTAAACAATATTATGAAAAGGAAATACAAAAGTAAAAGCATGTCTTCAAAGCAAATAACAAAATTCCAAAATAGAGTGGTTATCCGAGGTTGGCGACAATGTTGCCAACTTAAATGGGAAATTTACCATTTACAATATATATATTTTGAAATTCTGAGACCAAAAAGGAATAAAGAGTATTGACTGTTTGCATCAGTGGTTTCCTAAGTCCGGTGCAGCCTTGCTTACTCAAACTAAAGACAACTATGATTTCGCGGGCCTTCCTTCTTAAGGAAAAGTGTTTGCAAAAAAAATCGATAATTTTGTAAAGGTATTTTTTCGGTACAAAAATTGATGAAAACTTCCCAGAATCTGGTGGATTTTTGTACCGAAAAAATACCTTTTACAAATTATCGATTTTTTTTTTTTTTTTTTTTTCACCCAAAAGGGGTTTTCTGATTGGAAATAGAAGAAAACTCTTGTAAGTCGGAAATAAATGCGGATTTCCCGGCCCAATAACTGAGGAAAATAGAGAAAAAATCCATCAATGTTAAAATATTATTTTAACTACCCGGAAGCGAGATTCAAGCGTGGTTATTTCTGTGGCAGTCAAACCATGAACGTCGAACTTGTCTGTAACTGTGTCCCCAGACAGCCACACAATTGCTCTGATTCATTTCCACAAATCTGAAATAAAAATATAATTTGGAAATAGAAGAAAACTCTTGTAAGTCGGAAATAAATGCGGATTTCCCGGCCCAATAACTGAGGAAACAGAGAAAAAATCCAGCAATGTTAAAATATTTAGGCTCGAAACCGAAATTTCTTACTTCAGAAATGAAAATTTGCGATTTGTTAACGGAATTTTAATTTTTTATGCACAAACACAAAGGACGCTGTAGCTCTTCAAAATTGTGGTCCATAAGAAAATTCCTTCTAACAACCGCTAATTTTCATTTCTGAACTAAAATTTGGGATCTAACTTGAAAAAAGGCCGTTAGTGACGGAATCTTGTGATGCAGAATGCGAAGATGCTCGAATTTGCGACAGTTGGAATCTTCGGAAAAAATAAGTGGAATTAAAAAAAAGGGCGGTCCTAAACTGCCACTTTTTTACCTGAAGACTTTTTTTGTCGTGAAATTGCCCACCAAAGAAATGCCCCCCCCAAAATCCGAAATCACTAAATTGCCCACTCCAGTTGATAAGAATTTGAACCAAGTATGGAAGAGGAAAAAAAAATTAAAATAATTATTTATTGTCCTAGTTTACTTAGTATACTTAATTTTTGGTATTTTTATTTTTCGTAATTTTATTGAAATTTCCTAATTGGTTTAAAAATTCAACCCTTTTCAAGGTGCCGTCTCCTGCCGTTCCTCACTTCTAGTTACCTATTATGATATGATTGCATTCCTTAATTTTAAAAATAACCATATAAAGATCAATAGCCCATGGTCCAAACTTTTGCTTTGCATCCATGTTTATGACTCGGGATCGCAAAAATTTTTCCCTAGATCTTCTCTTTTTCGTAATCAAACTTCGCCCTGCTCAAGGGGAAAACTTCTCGGCCTCGCTCGCTTAAAATAATTTGTTCACCTCTTCGGCCATTTTACGGTTACTACTGATAGAGTTTGGTGGGCAATTTCATGGTCCTATTTTGTTTTCGTCGAAACCCTTCCAGGTAAAGATTATCGGTGGCAGTTTCACTGCGCCCAAAAAAAATGAGTCTCTTAGGTCGATTTTAACGGATTTTAGCGCAAAAAACGCTAAAATTTGACATTTTTTAAAGTTGTCAAAATGGTCATAAAAATAGTCAAATCTACTTGAAATTTTGCGTAGATTACGAATCTGAAAAAAATAGGGATTCTCATTTGAAATAACGAAGTTAGGTTCTGTTTGGGACACCCTGTATATCCAAACGCATTTTAATTTCATAAAACCACTTTTTAACGCTCTCCCAGACGTATCCATGTGTTTCCGGACACCCTGTATAAAGTTTTCAAAGCTGTTAGCAATTTATGATTTTTTACAAAGGGGATTATTCTTATTATTCTATCAGATTATTCTTATTTCGTACATTATAGTTATTTACACTATTTACACAAACTTACGGTTTTCAACCGATTTTCACCAGATTTTCACAAAATTTTCTTTAGTTGGTGAACAAGAAACTAACGAGGGCGATTTTTGAATTTCGAAAAAATGGCGGAGATATGCACGTTTGAAGTTTTGAAAACTGCGCTGCGGCCGAAACCGATGGTCCGTTTTTCACCAAATCTGCATATATTTTTTACGAATTTTCCTGGCTTCATGACTGTTGTAAATCATGAAATTTATTTTTAAATATCGCTCTGCACGATTCTCTTTTCAAATTAAACATTATTCTTATAAATCATTTTTGTACAACTAGTACGTTATTTAGATAGGCTCTTTTTCCCCAAATTAAAATGACTCCTCGCTTCAAGACATGACTCCTTGAAACAGCGAAAAATAGACTATCCTTTTTAACTCATCTGATATTATATATCTTAAATTTAATCAGCCAGGAGAACACAAGAAAAAAGGAAAAATTCACAAAGAGTTGAAAAAGGCGGCTGGTAGAGTAGTAGCTTCCTCCTACCTTTCCGCAATTTTGGGTAATCGAAGTGCAGTTATGTGACATAAAATTTAGTAGGAAAATAAACACAAGATTGATTCTGGGGGGGCTCCTCTACGTATTAACCTAGGAAACATCCGGAAATGCTGCAAATATGGATTTTAGGCTTAAAGAGCAAGAAGAGCGCCAAATAGACAAAATTTTAAATGCTTTTGCGGGCCGGATAAAAATTTTGCTTGCTATAAATGTTACAAAATAGTCTCCAAGAAACCGGACATGAAGGGCAATACAATACCTTCTCTTTTGAAAGATAAAAGAAGGATTAGAAAGGCAGTTTAGCCGCCATTCCTGAGGGCAACTTCTAGGTATATAAATAGGGATAAGGAAATTCGGAAGTCATTCGTTTCCGAATTTTTCTTGTGTAAAGACGTGAAATTGTACTTGTGACTACCGAAAAATGGGCTTGAAAAACTTTTTCTTCGCGAAATCATCGACGGTGAAACTCCAGACTCAGCAGAGGCGAAGCTGATTCGCTTCATCCTTCACGGGAGGCTTCATCTTCCAGTTACCAACGACGTGGACCTCTCGTCTCTTTCGGAGGAAGAATTAACGGAAATACAGGTCGTTTTATCCGAGGTACAAATTGAAAACTTCATAAATATGCTAAGTTTGCTCCATATGAGGCAGATGTTGTGCCTAAATCCAGTGCAGGAAACGGTCTCTTTTCTTCTTGCGCAAATCGCCAAGACTGCAACAACATCAACGTATCGCGCTCAAAAAATTTTAGTCTCTCCCGAATCTTTCGTATTTTTTGTGAAATACTCGGCTGAAACGAAACCCTTCATATTGGATGAAGAGTTTCGCAGTTTCATATCCGAGTGGTATGAAAAGCGCGATTTCAAAACGATAGCGGACTTGATCGCTAAAAGCCCCGACTCGGAGTGGTCCCATCGTCGAATTATGAACATGGGGAACCAGTACCACTTAGTTCCCCTAAAAGTAATTCACGAGTATTCGTTACATGGGTACGACGGATTAAAATTCAAATTTCTCTATGAGCCGGAGGCGTTTCCGATAATAGAGTACTTCTCAACAGCCGAAGACATCAGAAGGACGACAGACTCATCGTCAGCCTGTAGAAAAATCGACCTCTACAACCATCTTATCAAACATAAACGAAGTCCTTCAAAACGATAAAGACGTCAATAAGGCATTGGTGAAGACGATGGAGATAAGACTTCTTCTTGGTCGTCTGTTGACATACCAGAAGGAAGACTTCTTCAGTGACAACTTCTATTGGGATATGCAGTTTGTCCTGATGGTGTGCTACAGACTGAACTGCCCTAGGGATATAAGATCATCCAATATCATCCCTAGTGAAAGTCTTATCGCTCTTGAGAGGTACTTAAACAAAATAAATCTGGAAAACGAATTTGCGACTGACAACGGCCTCCCTTTGATTCCTCAACCGCGCTTTTCAAACAAACTAGTCGACGCTTTAGAATCACTCATCGAAAAATCCTTCATAAATATTTCGGAGATCGATGTAAATTTTAAAGTTTTCATCAACTGCTTTCAACTTTGTGATAACTTTTGTGGACCCGACGAATCCACAAGAGCACATAAAGCCGCAGCAGTTCTGGCGCTTTCACTGAAAAAGGCCGGAAGAAATGTCGCGATTTATACGTCAGAAAAATCGAAAATAATCGAAATGACTGACAAAACCGTGTCCGGCTTAGCAGAGGCGATAGAATCCCGGTGTGCAATAGATTCTTCGAAATTAGCGAAAAACTTCGCCTTCAACGGTGCGTCAGTGATAATCGGATTTCGAATGACTTCTATCGTTTACTCGGCGACAAAAATGTTAAATCGACGGTAGCTTGGTGCAATTTATCTGAAGCAAAAATTTTAAATGTGAAAGATGTTAAAAATGTGCTGGTTACCGTAGGATTCAGTGAAAAAACTTTTAATGTCGTCTCCACTTTTTTAGCGTTATCCTCGGTATAGCTTAGCAGTTATAATTATTGTAAATATGTATTAATTTTTTTGTAAATATATTGATGTTAAATAAATAGAATTTAAAATATAAGTGTTTTTTAATGAACATAAAAATTTTTTCAACTAAAATAACTACTCTTTGAGGCATCTTAAACAAAAAAACTGGTGATCCATTTATTACGAAACACCCTGTATATTTTGTTTAATAATTTTTTCCGTATTTTTTTGAGAAAATTTCCCGATTTCCGGAAAATTTTTTTCACTTGAAATTTCCGTTGGTAGCATGAAAAGTCTTCCACTTAAAATAGACCTCTTTCACAAAAGGCAGAAAGTTAATCCGCATTTTGTTCGAGACCCTAAGAATGAGCAGGTAGCCGGATTTCCCGTGAATTTCGCTCTCCTCGAGAAAGTCCGTTCAATTTAACCATTAGAAAAAAAAAACATTTTTTTAAAATTATTTTAGTTGCTATAATTTTCATATTTTAAAGACCCATTTTCAAGCACTTTTTGAGAAGAAAAAAAAGTTGGAAAATTCTATTAAACTTTTCTATCTGAAAATATGCATAAATAATCAAGGGAATCGCCGGAAAATTCATTGGAAATTGAGTAAGATGCATAGTATCCTAAATAAATTGTTCGAATCCCCAAAAATAGGGGTTTTGAAGCTTAGAGAACGAATACTAGGACGAAAAAATGTTGAAAACGGCAAAAAAATCTGTTTAAGAAAAGTAAAAAGACAAAATACATCCTCATGCCAAATTTTCTTAATAAAATCTCTTAAGTTTCATAAAACAAATAGTTCAGGAGATCCAGTGTAATTTTATATAAATATTGCGGCAATGAAAATGAAAGAAATGTCACCAGTTGAAATTGCTGATGATGATTGGAGATTATGCATTATATTTAAGTGTTTCAATATTGCCTCGATTTGCAGTATGGAAATTATTTATCGGACGGAGTCCATACTAGGCTCTTATTAAATTAATCAGATTGTAAAACCTTTTTAAGTATATAAAAGTAGAATGCGCCCTGTTTTGCCTAACTGCAGATACCAACTGTTTTGTTTTATTTACTAAAATCTAATCTAAGATAGGAGATAACATTCAAAAGAGGATTAGGTCGATATTTCATTTATAAAACATCTTTTTTTTTTTTTTTTTTTTTTTTTTTTTTTTATTAATGTTGACTATGTAAAGGGCTCTCTATTTTCCCGCATTCGGATTTTTAACAAAAGCCCGGAGTTCATGAGATGAAATAATAATTTTTTTCTTCTTCTTCTAGGATTACACCATCACAATGTACCTGAACCAATATTGGAAAGACGAACGTCTGACTTTTAGCCAAGACGACGAAGTTTAACCCTTTCTGGAGACTTCGCCGAAAAAATATGGGTGCCAGATACATTCTTTGCGAATGACAAAAACAGGTAAAAAAAAAATCGAAATTGAAAATCGTTAAAATTTTGAGGTCCAAGCTCAAAAAAGTGCTTTTGAAAACGGCTAATCCGTCGGCCGAAAACGGGTGGCACACAAAAGAGAGTGAGAAACCCTGTTAATTTAGGTTCGCCCGGGAATTGAGTTGTTAACGACAATGTTCCCGGGAAGAGAGGGAGGTCTCTCCTGCTTTAATTAAGTCCAAGTGGAGTTGGCTTCTCTCTTTTACTACATTCCCGGCGAAAAATTTTAAAGGAAACCATCCATTTTTAGACTTATTTTTGTAGGTATTATAAAAATCAATTTTTTTATCACCGAAAAAAAAGCACTAGCTTAAAGTATACTTCAATAATAAATATCCACGATACGAAAAATCACTGTAAGTAGAAAGATGCTAAATAGTGTCTTTAAAAATCGTAGAAGAGCTAAAAAGTGTCTATAAGACGCTGAAAAGTGTCAATAAAAACTACGAGAGGCGCTAAAAAGTCTCTACAGGACTTAAAAAATATCCATGGACCAAGGAATAGCTCACCTGAAGAGGCTTATTAAGCCGAAACGTTTCGTGAGATATCCGGTATCACAGTAATTTCTTCCTCCACGTTATTAATGTAATAAAAACTAAAAATATCCAAGAATTTTCATAGATCTGATATTAAAATTTCAAATAGAGCCTTTTACAGGAAATGAGTTTTCAAGAATATTCTTTTAGTAGTCATGAAATCAATAGTCTATCTTTTTTCTCTTTGAAGAAAAATCCTTGAAGTGAGATCTCAAGCCTTTAATGCAAATAAATAAAAAGAAACTTGATAAAAAAGAAAAATCCTGACGAAACAATTTTTTTTTTAGTTTTCTCCACGATGTGACGGAGAGAAACAAGTTGGTCCGACTGAATGGAGACGGGTCTATAACTTACGGTATGAGATTCACGACGACTTTAGCCTGCATGATGGATCTTCACTATTATCCTTTAGATTCTCAAAACTGCACCGTGGAAATTGAAAGCTGTAAGTATTTCAAAATTGCATTTTTCTCTCTTCATATACCAGATCGACAAGAAGGTTGAGTGTCTTCAAAATGTCCTCTTTTTTAATAAAAAGTCTTTAAGTCTTCAGATGAATCATCTATCAAGTTTAATCACTTCTCTTGTGCTGTGAAGGGTCTTCCTACTTTCTTGTTGTCTCCTATGTTACAGGGACTATCAAAGGGTTTAATTAGGTCACTGCATGCATTAAATTAAGAAAAGAGAAGTCCTTTTTTTTTTTTTAGAGTTGGGCGTATATTCCTAAAAATGAATATAAATGTTCTAAAAGAAAAGGAATGTACAGAATATGAATATATTATGGGGAATCAATAAATGAAAACCTTCTTACAAGATCAAACGTAATCCTCCTCGAAATGCAAAAGACAAAGGACCTAGAAGCTAGAGAATCGAACGGTTCTTAGAAAAGACGTTCGCCTAGCGGCCGTCAGTCGGCAGCTTTTCAGAAGGCTTCAAGTCCGCAATTTTCATCCAATTTTCAGCTAATTTTTAAAGGATCTTCCTTTTGTAGTTTATCTTGAAAAAGACCCGAGCTTTTTTCTTTCCCAAAAATGGCAGAGATGTTCAGCTAATATATAAGTTAACACTTTTAAATATTTTATTATGAATCAAAACATATGGGTTCAGAACGTATATACAACTTTTACATTAAAAGGCTCCTCCTCAAAACCAAGCATCCAAATCAGCTTCTATTCCTGGAGCCGACTTCCAGATAGGCGCTGGATTGGTTGCAGCATCTGATACGACGAGTTCTTCTCCTCTTTTTTGCAATAGGAGTGGTGCTCTATTAGCCAATTCCAATTCGGTGTGTTTGGCCATTTCTTTGCTCAGCCAATCGACGTAAGGCATGACGGACCCGCATTGAGCAACCAAAAGCTTCCTAATTATAGGCCAGATCTTATCGTCCATGAGCATGCCATAGAAGTCGTAGATGATCAGGCCGAGAATTTTTGGTCATCTACCAGCAACCCAATCTTTTGATAAGACTCATTAGTCTTTGGCACAAAGGTTGACCTGAAACCAGCCATGATGAACTCGTAGAACTTTGGCAGGTCAATGTTGGTGCCGATGATCTTGGCTAGTGCTAACTGGTAAAGCATGCACTCACACATCAGCAAGCTTGAAAACTCAGGGTATACTCTGAGGCTGCCGAATGCTCGCTCCTCCAAAATACAATAGACCCACAAAATTCTCAGAGTCTATCCCATGCTTAGGGACCTGACCTTGTTTTTCCCAAAATCCGTAGCCATCAGATTCTCCTAAACTGGAAAGTATTCCTCACGAAGCAGAGAATGAACCTCGGGATATTGAGGGTTTCTGGTTTAAGGTCGGCACCTTCTCTGTTGTGTTTATCCGAAGTCTGAAAGATTTCCTAAGCGGTCCTTCTCGCCTCATCCTTCATTGAGTTTAGGCATCCTTGGAGGTTTGTCCCTCTGTATGTGAAACCGTGAAGACTTTCTCTTCAAAAGTCATTTGCTGAAGTCATCCTCATTTTCCGAGGCAACTTTCCTTAGGGCCTTTATGGCTCGCTCGACATATTTTCAAGTTCTTTAACATAAAAAACAGGAATTTAGGAACATTCGACTCGTTTACGAGCGAGTTGGCTCTGTAGCTGCAGACTCCAAAGAAAAAGAAGACGTGCTATCAGAGGCACTCAGTTCTACTAAATTTTCTTTTTCGAGTCCAAGTACAGAAAGCCATGTATTACTTAACTTTCTTTTTCTTACCTCGTAAATCGAAGTTCACTTTCAACTTAACTTTTAAATATTTATAATGAATTAAAACATATGGGTTCATTACATAACATATTTTATATTCATATTCATAGTATTCACATTTACGAGTTTTATCTTTATTCATACTTACGGAATCAATAAATTATCATTTATTTTCAGACGGATATACAGTGAGTGATGTAGTGATGTATTGGATGAATACTCCAGTAAGAGGCGTGGAAGACGCTGAATTACCTCAATTTACAATAATTGGATATGAAACGAATGATAGGTAAAATATGTAAAAGATGAAATTTGGTGCTTTAAACGTTTTTTTGCAGAAAGGAAGAATTGGCGACTGGGGTTTATCAAAGGTTGTCGTTGTCTTTTAAACTTCAGAGGAACATAGGATATTTTGTATTCCAGACGTACCTTCCATCGATCCTGATTGTGATGCTGTCATGGGTATCTTTTTGGATCAATCATGAAGCAACGAGCGCTCGAGTAGCGTTAGGTTTGTTATTAAATGTATGAAAACTCTCCCTAAAGTATTTTGATAGGTATTACAACGGTGCTAACGATGACGACGATAAGTACGGGAGTGAGGAGTTCTCTGCCGAGAATCTCGTACGTAAAAGCCATCGATATTTATCTCGTCATGTGCTTCGTTTTCGTTTTCGCCGCACTCCTCGAATACGCCGCCGTCAACTACACTTACTGGGGGGCGAGGGCGAAAAAAAAGACGAAGAAAAATAAGGAAGCCGAAGAAGTCGCGAGAAAAACGAGTTTTTGTGGTTGGTACATTTATAGTGAGACAAAAATTTTCAAAAAGCTGTTTTTTTATCTAATATTCCGAAGGCTATGAGATGAACACAAAAAGTAATAAATACAAAATTATTACCATAAGATTTTCAACAAAAGTTTAAATACTTGACCTTGATATCGTTTTTGAGTTTGTAGCATAAAAGACCTAAAATAACTTCTTAAAAGTTGTTTAAATAAACATAAAAGTTGTAAATCTCAAAATTAGTTAAAAAAAGTGTTTATTTGAGGATCAGGTGAACTTGAAAAAGTTTATAAATCGAATTAGCTTTAAAATGAGCTTAATATAGACTCAAGATTTTTTGAAAATATAAAAATTTTATTGAAATCACTCTGAATTTTTGGCCATATTCCCTAAAAGATTTGTTTTAGGAAAAAATGTGTAAAACATTTTTTATAGAAAAATGCCAAAATTAATTTTAACTTAATTTTTTCTGGATACGACCAGTGATTTTTGTGTCTTGTTTTTGTCTAAAATGTCATAAGAACTGTATCTTTTGACAGTTCGTAAGTCTGAAACTTTTTACTTTAGGAAGGTTATGTAGTAAATATTTTATGTTGGAAATGTAATTTTAAATATTTTTGTGCTCAATATTGTTTGGGCTGAACCACATAGTTTTCGAGATATTTGATAAAAACTGACAAATACCTACCGATTTTTAGCACCCATGGCTCAAAGTGGTATATCTTTATTGCTATCTTAGAAAAAAGAAAAAGAGAGGGAAAAAGTGGCTCCCGCTGGGATTCGAAATACATCTCTGGGTTTCTAGCGCTACTACCAACTGAGCTATGGATGTTGAATAGAGACAATCTCATTGGAGGGAAAACTTTTTTCGACTCTTTTTGCTCTTCCTAATTTACGTAAAACTTTGAAAATCATTTCATGATTCTTCCAGGCACGAAATCCGCGACTAGCGTTTCGGACGGATTCGCCGGTAGCAGTACGACAGGAAACGAAATAATCGAACTCCAAGACGTCCGTCTCTCACCGATCCCTTCGATTCGAAATCGACACAGTTCAAGCAGGTTAATAAATTTTAAATTCCTTTTTGAAAATAAACATTTTAATAATAAGCCGTTTTATAAATTTTGTTTAGCTCCGCTGAATCAGAAGGGTAAAAATTAAATTGAAACGCACATTCAGTATTTTCTACGATTGTGGAAGCACAAAAACGACACAGACGAAAGCATGAAAATATGCAAATTTTTATACACTTGAAAATAGCACTTATGTAATTTTGAAGTCGGCCCCTTTATTCACTGTAAAACCTTTTTTTAGGCAACCTCAAACATATTTGAATATGTTATAATTTTTTTCAAAGTTCTTTTTAATTCGTTTCAGGGGACTGGAGGATCCGAGTAAATTCCCGCCGAGTTTCCGTATGAGTAGAACGTCCGGTTATTCGGTGCCGGCGTCGAGGTCCGGCTCAGGTTCCGTCCGAGAGGCGGAGTCGGCCGTCCGAAAGTGTTCAACGCCCTCAAAAAAGGCGCTTCCGCACTCAAAGCCTCCATGCCCAAAATCAAAGACGTCAACATCATCGACAAATATTCGAGGGTCGTCTTTCCGATATCTTTCCTCCTCTTCAACGCCGGCTATTGGTTTTTCTACATATTGTAAATTTATCCAAGGGAAAATTGGAAGCAATACAAAAATGTCAAAGAATAATAAAAAAAATATTTTTGTGATAGTGGACGCACGCCAGTGAACAACAATTTCTAATATTTTAAAAAACCTGTTAAATAAGAATCTTAGTGTCCGAAAATAGAGGAAAAAATCCCATATAAAACAATTATCTACAAAGGAGTGTTCACGACCCCCCTTCCCTCAAAATTTAGTTAAATTTTGATCTTATCAACGGCCATTAGTGATTATTAAAAACAATCTGGGATCATTATGGTTATATTTGTAAGTTTGTAAGAGGTATTATAAGTAATTCTTCAACAATTTAGATTACAAAACTGGTCATTAAATTTTTTCGATTGTTAAGAGAGGTTCTTTTTCATGCGATCAACAGATGTAACAACGATTCTGCCCCTTAAACTGAATGCTCTTTTTTTCTTTTAGATGTTTGAATAGAAGGTGTTAGATTACCCTCCATATGGTTTTTGGGATAGGGTTGGTTTCGCCAGATTTTTCTGGAATTAATCACGGCCTCAGGACATTATTATTGAAAATATTACATTCCTATGGTTTTTTTTTTTTTTTTTTTTTTTTTTTTTTTTTTTTTTTTTTTTTTTTTTTTTTTTTTTTTTTTTTTTTTACGAATTTACATAACACAAGGCTCTGGAGTAAACTAATCACTTTATAAATTTTTCAGAATTTCTAATTTTATGAAAACGCCCAAATCTGATAGCAATTACAAATATAATACCTAAAAATAAAAATAAATTTTTATGAAAATGATTAAAAACTATGGGAAGGAATCGCGGCCTCTATTGTAATTTTAAAAAAATCTTAAATTAAGACAAAACCTTTTAAAAGGTTCCATAAATTTCTAAACTTGGTTTGTGATAAGACGAAAATAAAATATATTTTTTAGCAAACGTAATTTCCAAGTATCCGATTCAGGAACTTATAAAAAAAAGACCAAAAGTCCTACTTTTTTTAATTTGTTACTAAATTGGCAATTATTCTAAAACTTTATTGGTAAAAAAATGTAATAGATGCCTTTAAATTCAAGTTTAAAAAAATTCCGGAACACCTTAGGTGTCTTGGGCTAAATTACTGGCGTTAGATAATTAGAAAAATAATTAAATAATTAATATATCATACAATAAATACGACATGCCGTACTTATTGCTTCTATGTTAGTAATTCTGGGCGAAAAATTAAAAAAAAATTAAATTTTTGAAGAATCACTGTAGACGTTTAGCCGTTAAAGTGAGACGATTAGGGGTTCAAATTTTTTTTTTGTACTATAATATTCTATTGCCGTTGTTAAATTTAAAATTTTATTTGCACATAAAATTGTTTATAACGTAGTTATTAAAATGTATGAAAAATAGCTCACTGTGAATAAATAAATCAAATGTATGCTGTTTAGATTTTATGGATGTACATATCCACAATTTTAATGGTGGCAAATACAATGTATACTTATTTGTGCTCTTATTGTAAGGCCAATATTAAAAATAATAATATAAATTAGGTTAATTATTTACTAAATTATATTTAAGATTGTAAAGAGTTTAAAATGAATTAAAGAAGTTGTAATAATTAGTGTCTCATTTTATTAAGCATCAAACATTGAGAGAAATGGGCTTAATATCCTTATCCCGGGTTTTGGGTAGTTTTTCTGGATAGTTGGTCTAAAAACACCGTTTTTATGGGGTTTTTGAGCTATCACACCATATTTAATCTCGGGCGTTGTTGGGAGGGGTTCACGTCCGTTTTTAGGCATAGGCGCTTAAAATACTTTTAGCTCTGTAAATTATGGTTTTTCTAAGCCAGAAGAAAGAGTAAAACTCCCATAAAAAGGTTTCCCCTAAAAACTGGGGAAATCTCCATATATCGGTTTTCTTAGTTTTTTAATGATTCATCCAAGTCCATCAGTTACTTTTTAAAATTAATAAAAATTGGGGTGGAGGGTTCTTGATTTTGTATGAAATTGTAAAAGAAAAATATGAAATAAAGCACCGGGGACATTGTATTCCGGCGGTAATCGAAAAAGATGACGGGTTTAAAAGGGGGTGATCAACTTTAATGGAGGACATCGAGGTTTCCCTGATTTCCAAGCAGCCATTTTCTTTTTATTATCCACTTAAAAAATTTCATTATTTTACGAAAAAAGAATTTCTTGATTAATCACGTACTTTTAATTATTTATTTTTGAACAAAAACTCCGATAACATTGTTTTTAAAAGAGGTTTTCTATAGAGGAGAAAAGCTTTCAGAGGTCCATTCTTTGTTTTCCCAGAATGATTCAGTTTGTTCGACCGTCGGGGAGATAATCAGCTAAATTTCTATTTAATCTTGCCTTCGGTGTACATAATAAACGGTTTTGCGAAACGCCCGAGAGTTTAAATTGGTATTAAACCCGGACGAATCGATTCAACCGTGTTGAGGAACAAAATATAAGTACTTAAAACAACGAATTTTTAACGATTTTTTGAAAAAATCTTAATTGAGGTAATCAGTTTTCCTCTAAGGGATCTAAAGCGCTTTTCCAGAGACCCAACCTGGAGGGTGTCAAACACTTCTCTTTGGAAGCTTATGCATTATCAAGGAAAAAATTTGAAGTTCGCCCATCCAGGCCACCAAAATGGGCATAAGAAGTCCCAAATGGTTTTTTTTTATACTTAAAATAAAAAGCACTTCGCGACGCCTCCAGGGCTTTTCAAACGGTAGCACTTGATAACCTATTTCATTTTCCAGCCTTAAATTTACCTTGCCTCTAGATATTGGCCGTAATACTACTTAAGTTTTAATTTACTCTTTATTGATTAAATAATTTTATATGGGTGGTACAATTCCTTAAAACTAAAACAAATATCGTTTGTAATGCTATTTCAGCGTGTGACAAAATTTATAAAATAATGATTACATATATATTTTTATGTATAATAAGTGAAAATATTTAGATTTTTTGATAAATAATAGGTATGAGAAACTGGTGGTTAAAAATTTTTACATTTTTTCGAGATATTTCAAACGCAGTGTAACTAGAATAGCACATTTGTAGTATCTGAAATTAAAATAAAACGCATTTATTTTACTAATCGTAGTCATAATTACAATTGCGATAATATCGTAATCACATTATTTTTATATTAAGATTACGATTGAGATTATAATACTAAGGTATTTTTTCCCAAAAATTTTTAGGCCCGAAGATGATAATAAATTATCGAAAACTTGGCACTTATTTCTTCGTATCACTGAACACAACTCTGATCCCTTTCATTCTACTTCTATTTGGCCCGAAGGGACAAACGTCTGGCGCATTTAAA
>JACGAQ010003479.1:0-28572 GCA_014119065.1 Orius insidiosus
CCTTTCTGCCTCAGAGGACCCGCGTATGTCAAAAATGCATAATTCAGCAAACCAACTAATATCTATAAAAGGTGGAAGGTGACTCGGGGTATACACAGCCCAGCACATTCAGTCGCCAAGTTGAAACTCATGGTACCTCAAATGGCCAAAACTTCGATGAATTTCGTCAAATTTTTAAAAGAAAAAGAAAACGAAATATGCGTAAGGAACACAAACTGAATTCTTCATAATAGAATTTTTTAGATAAATGAATTCACGTAAATACACGACTGATGCAGTCGCCTCCTGCGCTTACAGCGTCGAAAACGATTCGTTTCATGATGAAGACTCAGTTTTTCTAAAAACACATACGGACAACTATTCACGGATACAAATTTAGGAGCCTTGACTGCATTTTTTGCCCCTTACACAGCCTTTATAACACGTGCTAGGTAAAAAACAAGCCCAAATTTTCAAAAATCATTCAAAACTTGACAGAACAATACAAAAAAAGGCGGAAAATTTCTTCTTTTTATCTGGCCGGTGAGCTTATGGAACAAAGAAAGAAAAGTAATGTCGTCGGAAATGATTTAATCCAGCATCTTATATCAGTTCAAGAGAAAACAGGAGGCCCTGGTCAGTTAACATTTATTTTCTCTTTCTTTATAACTTTTTTTAGTTCTTTCAACTTTGGATGTTGCTGTACACCTTATGACATTTTATCTTGACGGATCGGAAACCGCTTCGCTGGCTTTGTCGTCGATTCTTTTCGAAATCGCTGCTCACGAAGACGTCCAAGAAAAACTCAGAGATGAAATAAATGCGATAGGGAAATCACCTGAAAATTTAGACTTTAGCACACTTTGGTCAATGACTTACTTAGAAATGGTCATGTGCGGTAAATATCATCAAAATTGTATGTCACTTATCAGATTTCAGAAGCGTTAAGACTCCATCCGCCAATTCCGCTGTTATCGCGGATTTCAACAGAAGAATACAACCTCGGAGATGTCAAATTGAAAAAGAAACCAAAGTATTCATTCCATTACTTTCCATCCAGCGTGATCCCAAAATTTATCCAAATCCTGACAAATTTGATCCGGAAAGATTCTCGCCAGAAATAAGATCAATGAGGCACATGGCTACTTATATGCCATTCGGCGAAGGCCCCAGAATATGCTTAGGTAAGTTTTTTAGTATTTAAATAAGTTTTTAATATTTTTTTAGGCTTTCGATATGTACAAACAGCAATGAAAATGGCCATCGTCGCTTTACTCATGAACTTCAAGCTTGTCATTCCACCGGGACGTCCAAAAAGTATAATTCCAGATGAAAAAAGTTCTTTTGTATATGTGAGTAAGGAAGATTTATATAAAATTTGAACCCTTAGGTTAAAAAAATCAAAAAGTATATTTAAAAATTTTACAATTTCATCACACATTAAGTTAGGCACTCCATTGCATCTTGAACCTAAAAAAAAAAATTATATTAAGCATAGAAATATGTAAATAAAATATTTTAATTTTAAAAAAATTATTTATACATCAGACCTATCATTTGAAATAATCAAAGTATTTCATTAAATTTTATATGTCGGCAAAAAAGGTTTTCATCATAAATGATAATAATTAAAATAAAGTCTACTACAATCTACCTCTCATTTTTTAATTTTAATTTTAATGATTAATATAAATATACAAGCTTTGTTTGAACCGCAGTTTGAAACACCTGGAGCATGCGCAAGATTTGATAGACAAACTTGAGCAACGTCAAATTTGATGTCTAAATCCTTCTGGGCATGCTCCAGGAGTTTCAAACTGCGGTTGGAACAAAGCATGTGAGATCACTAAGGGAGTTATATTGAACACTTAATTCCAAAAATCTGAGATTCATAAGCATCATGAAATCCAAAAAGGGGGTAGAATTTAGTAGACTCCTGAATTAAAATAAAATTTAGTTTACCATGATAATAAGAGCGTCGTGGTGGCCGCTAAGGAACCTAAATGGATTTTTCTGATGTAAAACACCACTGACGCAAGGGGGCTTCTCAATTATTCTTCTTAATAAGCCATATTATGAGAGATCTCTTAAAGATTTAAGTGCACTACCCCGGGAAAAAAAAATCCACTTATAGGCTTCTGCTGTCCCAAAAACTATAACAAAAAAAAATTGTCAATCATCAGATAATTTAATACTAAGTAACATGGTTTGTAATATAAGTCAGAAGGAAGGCAACATTGAAAAATCACCATTAATTAGTCTGAAAATGCACATCAATGTTTTATCATCAGTTTAATGGGGGGGGGGGGGGATTACAATAACTTTTATTTGACAGAATTAAAATATACAGGGTGTCCGGAAACACATGGCAAGCGTCTGGAGAGCGTTAAAAAGTGGTTTTACGAAAAAAAAGTTAAATGTAAACCCCCCTTAATTTAATCAAAGAATTTGATGGTGTAGTTTAAAATCCGCCTGGATATACAGGGTGTCCCAGACACAACCTAACTTCGTTATTTCAAATGAGAACCCCTATTTTTTATTTCAGATTCGTAATCTACGCAAAATTTCAAGTAGATTTGAGTACTCATATGACGATTTTGGACAACTTTTAAAAAATGTCAAAATTTAGCGTTTTTTGCGCTTAAATCCGTTAAAATTGACCTAGGAGACTCGTTTTTTTTTTTAATTCCACTTATTTTTTCCCGAAGAATCCAACTGTCTCAAATTTGAGCATCTTCGCATTCTGCATCACGAGATTTCGTCGCTAATGGCCTTTTTTCAAGTTTAACTCCAAATTCCATACTTCAAAATGGAAATTAGCGATTTGTTGACGGAATTTTAATTTTTGATGCATAAACACAAAAGACGCTGTAGCTCTTTCAAAATTTGTGGTCCGAAAGAAAAATTTCTTTCAACAGTGCTAATTTTCATTTCTGAACTAAAAATTTGGTTCTAACTTGAAAAAAGGCCATTAGCGACGAAATCTCGTGATGCTGAATGCGAAGATGCCAAATTTGAGACAATTGGATTCTTCGGGAAAAAAAGTGGAATTTAAAAAAAACGAGTCTCCTAGGTCAATTTTAACGGATTTTAGCGCAAAAAACGCTAAATTTTGACATTTTTAAAAGTTGTCCAAACTTGTCATATTAGTACTCAAATCTACTTGAAATTTTGCGTAGATTACGAATCTGAAATAAAAAATAGGGGTTCTCATTTGAAATAACGAAGTTAGGTTGTGTCTGGGACACCCTGTATATCCAGGCGGATTTTAAACTACACCATCAAATTCTTTGATTTAAATTAAGGGGGGTTTACATTTAACTTTTTTTCGTAAAACCACTTTTTAACGCTCTCCCAGACGCTTGCCATGTGTTTCCGGACACCCTGTAGAAAGTTAGGGCCATTTAAAAATATGAGGAAGTAGGCTTTACCTTTCAAGCTGTGGGGAGTTTCAGTTGACTTGAATTAACGTTTCTGCTCAGTCCCATTTTAAACAACCTAAAAATAGATTCTTAATAAAATGATCATAATATAAAAAAAAAAGTTTTAAATAAAACTAATTTATCAGAAGGAAGGCAACATTGAAAAATCACCATTGTTGTAAGTATGAAATTGCACTTTAATGTTTTATCATCAATAATATTTTAAAAATTTAAAAAAAAATTTGAAACTTACCAAAAATTTTTCTTCTAAGCCAATAAAACTGATCAAGACACCTTAGAGGAAAAAAAAAACATTAATTAATTTAACGAAAATTTTTGAGTATGTAAATGAATTTTAAAATTTTGAAAAAATTCTCAGACCGCCCTAGTTTGTCATCAAAACAAATTCAGGACACCATAAACGATTATTTGTACACATGTTGGATATCATCACTGATAAAAAGGAGGCAGCCCTTCATTAAAGAATCGAATACTGATCTTTACCGATCCCAACTTTGTCTGTGGTGCCGGCCGGCCGTCCCTTACACTTCCCCCTCCGTTAAATTTACCCCCTTACACTTCCCCTCCCTCATATTTCCCCCTCTGTTATACTTCTCCTCCCTTATAATTCCCCCTCCTACATCTTTACTTCTCTTTAAGGTTAGGCTGCCTCCTTATATTGGGCAATGGTAAATACTTGCCCAAAAAAATCCACTCTCAATTTTTTTAACAAAAAAGTAATAGCTTTGTTTCAACCGCAGTTTGAAACTCCTGGAGCATGTGCAGAAGGATCTGCACGTCAAACTGTTTGTCCGTCAATTTAGAAGTCATCTGACGTCAAATTAGATGTGAAAATCCATCTGCGCATGCTCCAGAAGTCTCAAACCAGTTTCAAAGTTGGAACAAAGCTAATTATTACATCACAACTCCCAATTTCATTTAATTTTTTAAATAGCATTTACCACTGACCCTGTAATATTAGCATTAAGGATAAATTTAAAAAAAAATTACTCACATAATCGGCGTAGAGGAAAACAGCCATAACACAGGTAGATTGAGCTACTGGTACCAACTAAAAAGTTAAAATTTGACTATTACTTTAATAAAAACAAAAAAAAAAACCTAAATAATAGAAAATACTTCAGACCGCCCTAGTTTGTCATCAAAACAAATTCAGGATACCATAAACGATTTTTTTGTACACATGTTTGTTATCATCATCGTAAAAATAAAATAAAATACTTTTTAAATTAATAATTACCTTTTTGCTTTTAAGCTTCAAAGTAAGCGGCTCCGTGGCTGGTAAAAAGCCTAATGTGTGCTAATACAATTAACAAAAAAAGGAGTTAAGCTTCAAAGTGATTTGCAGTCTTGAAGAGCAATTAATCCTCATAAAATCTTAATTGATGAAGCCTTTGTTTCATGAAAACTCCATTATGAACCGTAAAGGAAAATGTATAAATTTAAGCTAAAAATCCAATGCTTAGGTAGTAAATTTTCAAGAAAAAATTTTTTTTTTTTAAATGCATCAGAAAGATAAGAAAACATCAAAACTATTCAGAAGAACGTCGTGAGAAAATTTTGATCATCATTGACACTATAAGGTATAAATTTAAGTATTTTAAAATTGGTATTTACTTAAAATCATTTTTAAAAATAAGTAATCAAAGTTGGGTGCATTAATATTCATCACTCTAAAATTTATTATATTTAAGGATATGAAAATATTTTTGAATAAATATAATGTATTCATAAATTAAAGATAATATATATAATAGCCCTGATCATACTTACGCTTGAAAATATGCGTCTCATCGGCTTCCACAACGTCATGTCCTCCCATTCACTGATGACAACTGCGCTAAACTGACTGGGTGGCATCTCTCGGAAATTTCGGTACCAGTACGAACAGTTTCTGGGGATAAAGACAACGCATTGACAGCATTGAGCCAACACCTAATGACGTCTTAGTCAAGAAAGACTCTTGAAAAAGTTGAATGCTGAATGCAACTTTCTGTATCAAGTTGGCTATAGAAAGCGCACTCCACTCGCTCAACTACTATCCAAGTTTCAGAACTTCCTCGTCAACCAAAACGCGCTCTGGCGGCATTCCAGAGGACTGCCATGGTTTCCTAAAAAAATAAATTGGGAATTAGAAAAGGTTTGGAAAATGTTCAAGGAAGGAAAATAAGAAATAAAAAGGTAGATTTTGAATCTGAAATGAAAAATAAGATTTCGAACAAAAGAAATCTACCGATTAGAGGATCTCATTTGAAAATACGCTATATCACTATGGGACACCCTGTACACAAAAAATTGAATTTCGTAAAAAAAACCGTTAACACTTTTCTGAACCATCGTCTACAGGGTGTCCGGAAACACATGGCAAGCGTCTGGGAGAGCGTTAAAAGTGGTTTTACGAAAAAAAAGTTAAATGTAAACCCCCCTTAATTTAAATCAAAGAATTTGATGGTGTAGTTTAAAATCCGCCTGGATATACAGGGTGTCCCAGACACAACCTAACTTCGTTATTTCAAATGAGAACCCCTATTTTTTATTTCAGATTCGTAATCTACGCAAAATTTCAAGTAGATTTGAGTACTCATATGACGATTTTGGACAACTTTTAAAAAATGTCAAATTTTAGCTTTTTTGCTCTAAAATCCGTTAAAATTGACCTAGGAGACTCGTTTTTTTTAATTCCACTTATTTTTTCCCGAAGAATCCAACTGTCTCAAATTTGAGCATCTTCGCATTCAGCATCACGAGATTTCGTCGCTAATGGCCTTTTTTCAAGTTTAACTCCAAATTCCATACTTCAAAAATGGAATTAGCGATTTGTTGACGGAATTTTAATTTTTGATGCATAAACACAAAAGACGCTGTAGCTCTTTCAAAATTTGTGGTCCGAAAGAAAAATTTCTTTAACAAGTGCTAATTTTCATTTCTGAACTAAAAATTTGGGTTCTAACTTAAAAAGGCCATTAGCGACGAAATCTCGTGATGCAGAATGCGAAGATGCTCAAATTTGAGACAGTTGGATTCTTCGGGAAAAAAATAAGTGGAATTAAAAAAAACGAGTCTCCTAGGTCAATTTTCGGATTTTAGCGCAAAAAACGCTAAAATTTGACATTTTTTAAACGTTGTCCAAAATTGTCATATGAGTACTCAAATCTACTTGAAATTTTGCGTAGATTACGAATCTGAAATAAAAATAGGGGTTCTCATTTGAAATAACGAAGCTAGGTTGTGTCTGGGACACCCTGTATATCCAGGCGGATTTTAAACTACACCATCAAATTCTTTGATTTAAATTAAGGGGGAATGGACAACAGACTTTGTAAAGCAGTTATGTCCACAGGGACCAGGAATAAATCCCTACTTAAAATTGGAAACTAAGTACTGTGAGACATTGATGCGAGAATTCAAAACGAACTGCAAGTAGCATTAAAAAACAGTAATAATTCAGAGGCCTAGATTATTCATGTTAAGGTGTATAGGGAAAAAAATATTTCCAAAAGACTAAATTAAAAAATTATTTTCAATCAAAATATATGGTACTTACTATGTACACAGCTTGATTTCCTTTAGCTATAATTAATTTATACAATGTTAACTAAACATTTTTTTAAAAAGTCTTTTGTACTTTTTTGGTTGAAAAAATTTTTTATTTAAAATATACGCGGTATTAAGGCGTACTTGGTTGTGAGGGTGTATGTCGGCCATGATGTTGGGTGGCGGATGTGCGATTTTCCCTTCGACTTTGTTGATGTGGACGATGTTCGATAAGTGTTACGATCGGTAAAAGAATTGGGATCCAATGGATAGGAGCGACACCAAGAAGTAAAACAGACCAAGAAATTTGAATGATATATTTCCCAAATAGTTTGGATGGCGGACATATTTCCACAGGCCTCCTCTGTATATTCGTACCACTTCTCCTCTCCTGGATAACATCTTAAGGAAATATTTAATTAAAAATAATTATTTTAATTTTTTAATTACCAGTTAGTTTTTCTCCTCTGGATTTCTGATAAATCTATCTTTTTGATATGTGCTGAGCCGATAAACCACATGACCAATAACATGAAGAATCACTGCAGGTACGATAGCATATAAATTGTATTTTACTCTAAAAACATAATTAAAAATCATAAATTATCTTTTTTTTAATTTTACTTGGCGATGGAAAGGTATTTAGATAAAAGAGCGAGCCAGAAAGGGCAGATCATCATGGCGGTGATGATGGTGTATCCAAAACCGTCTTGAGTTACGGTAAATGAAGTCAAAAATGATGATTCGAAAATAAGAAAATCAAAACAGTAAGTAACTGTAAAACGCTTAAAACGATCAAAGGGATCGATGCTTGGTTCAAAGGCTTTCCATCGATTTCTTTCAAGATGACTAATAAATCATAAATAATCTAAAAAATAGGTAAGTAAAACAAAATTTTCTATTTTAAATTACATATGTGATGATGTGCGGAAAAGTGCTGTTTTAAAATCTAAAGGTCCAAGTCTCGGGTTTACTTCTCGCCCGTCGCAAAAATCGGACAAAATGTATCCAGTGTTACCAGAAGCATTCCGAATAACTTTCGTGTAGACGGATTTCACAAAAAGAAAAACGCTTAAAACGACAGAAATCCCAATCGAGGTCACCAGAAAAGGTAAAGTTTTATCCAAAAGTTTCACCAAAGGAAAAGAATAGAAGTGTTGAATACCGTAAAGAATAGAAGTTGTTATCACAAACGCTGATAAACCTAAAAAAATCAAAACTATAAAGAAAATGAAACATTTAATAAAACAAACCATTATTTCGGTAAGAAAGTCGAGAACCACGAGACAATATTCCATCACTTTTCAACCCCAGAGGTAACGAAGCCAAAATAAGTTGAAATACAAAATAGAAGTAAACCACAAAGCAGCATCTTTATCCAAAAGCTTTTCATACTTAAAATTCGTCACATTTGGCACCAGTGCACAATTGCCCTATAAATTTAATATAATATAAAAGGATTAATTGAAAATAAATATACCGGCTCGCAGGCAACTTGAGAGAGTATTGATATAGCTGGGTAGAACAAAATAACAAATAATGCTGTTACATTTTTTTAAACCAGTAAAACTTGAAGTCTTGAAGGATTTATTGTTTTCAGGGAAAGAAGCCGTTTCAGAATCACTTTCTCCTCGATACTTTTTTTTTCTGATTTTTGTCAAACTAAAAAAATAAAATATAACAAGTTATTATAAGGTAATACCGGCACCACAGAACGGAGGTATCACAATAACTTTTTAAAAGTTAACAATTACCTGATCCTTGAAGTTACTACGAGACATATTTTTAACCGATTTGACACTTCTGATGTCATGTCTTCAAACTTCTGAACGCTGGACCGCACAATGTCTTCAACCATTTTTCTATCAGGTGTAATTGAATCCCTTATATCTTTAAAAAAAATATGTTATTATGGTTGAAGAAAAAAAACTTACCGATAAGTTTCTTTTTGATTTTTGATCTCAACGCTCTGGAAGAAGCGGGAGACGGTGAAGCGGAAGCGAAGGAGAACTTGTACGTTCTTTTTTGTCGCTGGTTTCCTCGATCTTGAAGACTTCCTCGCTGGACTCTGCGACTTCCGCGCCGGACTTTGGGATTTCTTCACATTTTTCGGCTCCTTTTTCGCTTTACGAGATTTCGACTTAGATCTCATTTCAGGCTCGTACCTTGACGGCGAATTCCTTTTTCTAGGCCTAGCGACTCTTTCCATTTCTTAAATTAAAATAAAAAAAACCTTTGATTATAAAATTAAACAAGCGAAAAGACCAACACGTGGAAACACTTAAAATAGAAAGGGATTTTACAAAGTCGAATTTTAAAAATAGTTTAGCTTGGCGTCCCACTCCCCGGGTAAACGACTTTCAGAGGTTAAAAAGGCGCCCATCCAATTTTCAAACGAAAATAATAAAATTACATACAAAAAGCAGTCAACAAAAAATGAAACATCAAAAAACAATATTTTAAAATGTTTAAAAAAATTTATTTTAAACAATATTTACCGGATAAACGTCAAAATACACCCTGAAACGTTAAAGTGATGCGACGCCTAAAAACCGACGCTTTTGAACGGAGCGAAAACAAATAAAAAATTTATAACGGTAGGTTGCAGTTGGAATCAAATATGGTGGGTGATAAAATTCCCGCCTTACTCCCCACCCCCCTAAATTTTCATAAAATATATCAATATTATCTTAAATTATGTATTAAAAATTAAATATAGTGAATTTATTGATATTGATACCAAAAAAGGAATGTTTTGAAATAATCACTTTAAAGTATTGGTTGGTCAATCTGATTATGGTTAACCATCAAAGAAGTTTCCTTTTCCCAGAATGGTCTAGATTACGAAAAAACCGACTTTTTCGCTTTAAATTATTATTGTGACTTTATTTATATTAATTTCAAAAAAATGGCTCTGTGTCTTAGGTTTCCTAACAAATTAGTCCCCGTCGTGCAGACTATACCTTATATCGTTCATGAGAAAGTCCCTATAAAAGTCGTCAATGTAAGTTTAATTTTCTTAATTTCTGAAATAACTTTCGTTTTTAGGTCAAATGTAAGTTCTGTCAAAAAGAAGTGAGGCCTAGATTTGTCACGAATGAGCGGTTTAAGTTCGATCTTTTGCCGATGAACTCGCTTGAGAGGGAACTGGAGATTTATAAGGTTTACAGCGTCCCTCGCGAAGATGGAGAAAGTAAAGTTTCTATAGGATTTGAAGATGCGAGTAGAAGTTTAATGTCGCCGGTCGCCACTGAAGAGCCGAAAGATGTCCATCAAGGTCCGAGCGCTGAGCAGATAGAACAAGTGTACCACGTCTTGTCTAAAACGGTATCAATTTTTTTTCGTTCTTACTTAGATTAAGATACCAGTGCGTGTCAACCTCTGAAGAGTCTGTTGTGTGTTGTCTTTGGCGCTGTCGCTGTTGCTTCGGAATCTCAATAATCTTCCCCTAAGCCTTTATCGAGTCTTTTCAACTACAGAGGGCATGCTCCAGCATGTAGATTCTGCAGGTGCTGTCCCTTCCTTTACTCTTTGAAGGTCTTCTGCATATTATGTCCTGTCAGCAGACCAAAATGCAGACTTTGGTTCTACCCTTCATGAGCAGGTCTGCCAAGAATAAATGGCCATTTGATGAACTTGTTGGCATGCCTGCGATACTGTACAAGCTAAATTATTTAATGATTAATAACTAAAATTAGTTACTACATCTCATTTCTAGTTAACTTTCCACTGAAAATGTTAGCCAAGTGTCCACTGAGTTAAATCTGCTGCTGCTGTAAACGGAACTGCCGTCGCAGTATTTCCGCTTTTAGGAATCTCAAAATTTTTTCTGGTCCACGCTTCCATCTCATTGGATTCTCAGCTTTACTGTCCAATTTTGTCCCATTAAATTTTTATTTATTTATTTTTTTTTAGTTGCCAGATTTGTTTGTAAAGCCTCTTGATTACACGATATACCATCAAGATTTGATTTTTGAAAATAATATTCGTGGGACTAAAACAATGTAAGTCATTTTCTATTTATCAAATCAAAACTTATTTTTCTTCTTTTCAGAGGTCTCCTTAATTATGTAAAGCAAGTCGCTTTACTTCGTACAGTCGGCCATTTGAAATACGCTTACGTTAAATTTGAAATAATCAAAATAACGAAACACCCCGAAGACTGTACGGTCAAAATAAGATGGAGGATTCGAGGAATATCCGGTTTAAAAGTAATTTTCAGATATTTTGTTTATATTTTAATTATATTTTTTTCAGGTAATGTTTGCTTTTTGGAAATTTAAACCGTGGCAGATGAAAGAAATGATGGAACAGCAAGAATCGTAAGAATAATTATTTTTTACAATTTTATAATTTTTTTTTCTTTTTAGATGGTATGATGGATTTTCGACGTTTTACATCGGATCAGATGGTGTCATCCATAAGCATGTTGCTGATAAAGTATTAATTTTTTAAAATTTTAAGTTAATTTTATATTGAAATTTTAGGTGATGCCATCAAGCGATGAAGAAGTTGTAAAGCCGAATTCTCTGGCGGCGAAATTGGCCATTCTTTTTGGACTCACGATTTCCAGGCAAAGCCTTTCTAGTCTTGACAACGCCTTTTTTTCAAAGCAAAATGACCCACAGCACTTTAAAGATACCCTGTAAATTCAAAATTTAGACAATTTCAATAGTTCATATTTTATGCTTTAATCTGCACGTAGTTCCTTTTTTGTAGTGTCAGATTCAACGTCGTTATTTACCATTAATAATTTATTTTCAATGTGAAATTTGTTGAATAAATTTTTGTTCTGGTTCAATTTTTGTTATTGTTTTTATTAGGGTTCTGTGAAAAATAAATTAAAAATGGAAATGAATGTTGACAAGGAAAAACAAACATTTTTATCTCCATGTATAATTTTAATCAATCGACATGTTGCTCTAAATAAATATTTCAAAATAATATTTTTGGAGAATCTAAAATTAAATATTGTCCATTTGTGATTTTTAGTAGAAAGGGCTGGAGGGGACCGGAATGTGTTTTGTCCTGGAGATTCTGGTTGTCCTTGACTTGAAGCCAAGAATATAAATTCATTACCATTTTCCAAAAAAGTTGTTTACATTGTTCCCGACAGTGAAGAAGGCAGAATACTCCGTTTCTTTTTTATATTTTAAAATTTTCTGATAGTTTATCTGGTGAAAGGGGGAGAGAAGATAATGATTTCAATTGCTCTAAAGTAGAGGTCAAATAGACAACCGGGCTCGTCTTATCTTTTTTTGATTTAAACAAATATCAGCTTTCAGTCACTCGTCGGACCCTCGACCATGTGCAATACGTAAAGATTTTTTTTTTTAACCGCAGAAAAAAAGATAAAAGAAAAAAAATTTTTTTGTTCAAATATTAACTCAGTTTGCCCATAAAAAATCAGTACAGAATGCTAAGGATAATAAAAAATAAGGTAAGAAACTTCCATTTTTAAAATTTGATTATTTTATCCCTAAAATATGCAATTTAAAAGTTATTTAAAAATTTTCACCCCTCAAAAAAAGTGCTGACTGCTTTAAATTTACCCACATCATTTGTTGGAATTTTACTGTTGAATCATGAAAAAAAACTAATATTAGTAAGTAATTTTAAATTTTTTAGGTACTTTTAATCAGAGTTGTATGCATAATAAAAATATATGTATGAATATCATAATTCATAATCAAGAATTCATAAAAAATTTTATGGATTATAATAAAATTTTTTTAGAAAACATGAATTTCCACCTGCTAATTAAAGAATTTCTCTGAATTCATTGAAAATAATTTGAAATTCATACTCTTATTCATATTCAAAAGTTTTAGATTTTATGAATAGTAATATGAATACCCCAACTCTGCTTTTTATACATTTTATGGCGTTTGTCTGCCTTGCAAAACTAAAAAAAAAAATTTTTTCCTGAGAAGCTTAATAATTTCAAATTAGTTGTTATTTTTAAATAGAGAGAAAGCACTTGGAATTTTAAAAAATTGATATTTTCTCAGGGATTGAGAATACAACTTAATAATAATAATTTATTTATTTAAAGTTTAGTACATGCAGTACATAGTACCTTAAAAATAATTATTAATCTTAAAATTCTGGCATAGACGTCATTTTAATTTTAGAACATAACATTTTTATTTTTTTGGCCAAATTTTTGTGAAAAATAAAAACAATCATTATTTTTTATTTATAGTTTAAGTTGACATTAATTTAGTAATTATAATTTTTAATGAGCTATGAAAGCTTAATTTTAAATTGAGTGTTAAGTTCAATATTGAAATGACCGTTCATTATTTTTGAACTCTATAATTTTGAAGTAATTAAGTAGGCGTTTTATGCGTTTTATTTTGAACAAGAGACCCCTGGGAGTTGTCAGACAGCCTCGGAAGGTCAATGTCATTCAAGCCATAGGAACTTTGATTGATAAAGCCAATCAAGTTTATTTTTAAACTATCTAATCAGAGATTCAAAACTTTTGGCCTGAAAAACTTAACTTATTTTTGCATTTCCTCTATCTTATCTATGAGATAATTAACTCTTAAATTAGCTAAGAAGATATTCATTTCTCCTTGAGATGGATGGTGGTTCTGATAAGAAATTTTGAAAATTTAGAGGTCAAGAAAAGTATATAGAGGAAAATAGAGGTCAATAACCAATAATTTAATTAAAAAATAAAATAATAATAATAATAATAATCTCAAAATTGAGATTCTGATGAAAACGCCAAGAATCCTCAAAAAATACTAAAATATGAGAAATATCGTTGTCTAAAGAACCGCTAGTTAGAGGGGAATTTATTTCTCCAAATGTACTTTCTGCATGAAAATGATCAAAATTCATATTTTTTTTCTTTTCTTTTAGCCTGGTTTGAGGCCATTTTCATGCAGAGATTTGCTTACAAAGAATTTTATAAAATGTTCATCAAGTAGAGACAGCTCAACAGCTTCAGTGCCCGATAGCGCTGATGTGGTTATAATAGGTAATTAATTGGCAATATTTGTTTAAAAACTTCAATTAATAAATTAAATAATAGGAGGAGGAAGCGCTGGATGTAATGCACTTTACCAACTGTCAAAACGCGGTTTGAAAGCGGTTTTGCTAGAAAAGGCGCAGGTGACTGCAGGAGAAACATGGCACAGTGCAGGCCTCATACTGCAAATGAAGGCAAACGATATCGAAATCCAGCTCAGATCTGCGACACAGAAGCTTTTCGCTGAGCTTCAAGAAGTTACAGGACTTGACCCAGGATGGCACAACAATGGCGGACTTTATATTGCTCGGTCTAAAGTGAGGTTTGATGAATACAAAAGGATGAGCACTTTAGCCAAAAACTTTGGGATCGAAACATCACTTTTGACACCAGATGAGACAAAAAATCTTTTTCCTTTAGTCGACAAAGAAAACATCGTCGGATCTCTTTACAGTCCTACTGATGGTGTCGTTGATCCAACTTCTTTCTGCAAAGCTTTGACCTCAGCAGCCACCAAATATGGGGACAAGTAAATAAATTTAATTACTTATAAATAATTAAAATGTATTCCCAGGTAATAGAACAGTGCCCAGTTACTAAAATCATCATCGGAAAAAGCCAATTTGGGTATAAGCAAGTTGAGGGTGTTGTAACAAACGAAGGTGTCATCAAAACTAAATATATTGTGAACTCCACAGGTAAACATAATCTCAACTAAAGTAGCAACTTTACAGCAAAGCATTTAGTTACTTAGTTTCTTCTTTAATAAAATATTTTAGGTGCATGGGCAGGACAGTTGGCACAAATGGCTGGGCTTTATCTACCCATTTCCCCGATTAAGCATGCATATGTAGTGAGTAATCCGATATCTTCTGTCGTCGGGCTTCCCAATTTGAGAGATTCAGATGGACGAATTTATTTCCGAGTAAAAGGCGACACTTTATGCGTCGGAGGATTTGAGCACAATCCAATTATGCTAGACAAGGTAGAAAATTTAAAAATTAAATAAAAATATTTGAATTTATGTTTTAAAGATGCCGGAAGACCATGCGTTTGACCTTTTTGAATTGGATTGGAAAGTATTCGAAGCGCATATGCAAAGAGCATGTGAAATGGTCCCTTGCTTTGAAACTGCTGGTATTAAAACTACAGTTTGCGGTTCTGAATGCTTTACACCAGATCTAAAGCCGTTGCTGGGAGAAGATCCGAGGCTCAACGGTTTCTTCCACAGCTGCGGATATAATGCGGCTGGTGTCGTTTTAAGCGGAGGTTGCGGAGAACAACTCGCCAACTGGATCATAAATGGAAGACCCGAAATTCACATGTATGCGTATGACATCAGGCGCTTTACTCCTGAACAAATTGAAAACAAGAACTGGGCTTTGGAAAGATGCCATGAAAGCTATGTGAATAACTACAAAGTCGTTTTTCCTCATGATCAACCTCTATCAGGAAGGAACCTCAAACAGGACCCATTTTATGAAGAATTGTTGGTTGCGGGAGCCGTTTTTGAAGAAACGCAAGGATACGAAAGGCCAGGATGGTTCAACCCACAAGGGTATACGCCAGTTCCTCCATATGATTGGTATGGAGCCTATGGAAGTACCAGAAATCTCGACAAACGCTACTTCAATTTAATAAAAGGCGATAAAACTTTCGGATTTTCAAAGCATCACATGGCTGTATGTCTTCTTCAGAATTAAAATTATTTCTAAATTTTATATTTTAGATTGGCTCAGAATGCCTTGCATGCAGAGAAGCAGTTGTCATGATGGACTTTTCTTATTTTGTAAAATGTATATGGTCGGACCTGATGTCAAAAAAGCCGCAGAATGGTTATTTACTGCAGATACTAATGTCCCAATTGGTACCGCAGTCTATTCATGTTTGTTAAACAAACAAGGTGGAATCGAAGCTGATTTGTTAGTGACTCCTATAACATCTGGAAGTGGAACGCAGGCTGATCCTATCTTCAAAGGATTAGGAATGTTTATTGTAGCCGGAGGAGCTTCTGCATCGCAAACAAGAGCTCACATCAGCGCTGTCATTCGTGAAAAAGGATTTAGAGTCGATATTTCCGATTTGTCGTCTAAAGTCGGCCTTTTGGCAATTCAAGGGCCATTTAGGTACATTCATTTTTAATTTGAAACAAATCATTTTTTTTTATAGTCGAGAACTTCTGCAAACTTTGGTCGATGGAGATTTGAGTGATCACGCTTTCCCTTATTTTACATCAAAAATTATGAAGTTGGCTGGCCATCAAGTGAGGGTGATGAGGACCAGTTTTGTTGGAGAGTTGGGTTATGAGATCCATGTACCATCTCATGCTTGTCTACCTGTTTATCTCGCTTTGTGGGAACAAGGAAGGAAGTTTGGTTTGAGACATGCTGGATACCGTGCTCTCTACTCGCTCTGCTCGGAAAAAGGTTTCTTTGATAAAAATGAAATTCTAAACGCTTTTTGAACAGGGTACAGATTGTGGAATTCTGATGTAAGAGCTGACGACAATCCTGTAGAAGCCGGATTGGCATACACTTGCAAAAAAGAAGGCGAATATCTAGGGAAGCAAGCGGTCGACAACGCTATGGCTAACGGAATCAAAAAACGACACATTTTCCTCACAGTCGCAGAGTAAGTACCCCCCCCCCCCCCTTGGTGAAAATCGTTGTGAAAATCTGCACCAATAGTGGAGACCGACAGATCTCCTCCATTTTGCCACAACCTTATGATCATTGAAGATCAGAAGGGATTTTAAAAAATCCTTCCAGTATCGGCTAATCCCCTTCTGATATCAGCTAATCCCCTTCTGATATCAGCTAATCCCGCTTCTGGTATCCGCTAATCCCACTTCTGATATCAGCTAATCCCACTTCTGATATCACATTTAAGGAGGTATGATGGTTTTTAAGTGAGTTGCTTTGCAAATTTTTCGTTGTTAACAACGGCTTTCGGTTTTTCCCTTCTATCTCGGAAACCGTCGCTCAAAACGAAAAAATGTCCTAAGTAAAAGTTGTAGGTACTAAAATTTACTACATAAAATATCTTATTAGTTTTTTCCGTCAGAGCAATACTTTAGGAGATATGGAAGTATTTAAGTTGGTTGCTTTGCAAATTTTTCGTTGTTAACAACGGTTTTCGGTTTTTCCCTTCTATCTCGGAAACCGTCGCTCAAAAGGAAAAAATGTCGTAAGTAAAAGTCGTAGCTACGGAAATTTCCTACAAAAAAGACCTTATTGGTTTTTTTGTCAGAGCAATACTTAAGGAGATATGAGGGTTCTTTAGTGAGTTGCTTTGCAAATTTTTCATTGTGAGCAACGGTTTTCGGTTTTTCCCTTCTATCTCGGAAACCGTCGCTCAAAACGAAAAAATGTCCTAAGTAAAAGTTGTAGGTACAAAGATTTCCTACAAAATTTCTTTATTTATTATTTGCGTAAGAGCAATATTTAAGGAGTTATGAGGTTAAAACTAATAATCCTACAGAGCCTGTCTGAAAACTTAAAACCTTCATAGCTCCTAAAATATTGCTCTGACGGAAAAAACCAATAAGATATTATATGTAGTAAATTTCCGTAGCTACAACTTTTACTTAGGACATTTTTTCGTTTTGAGCGACGGTTTCCGAGATAGAAGGGAAAAACCGAAAACCGTTGCTCACAACGAAATATGTACAAAGCAACCAACTTAAAACCCTCATATCCCCTTAAGATATTTTTTTAGAACTAATTTTATTCACGAAAATATTAGCAAATTAAAATTAACGTTCTTTTACGCGAGCCACTTTTTTAAACTAAGGAGTCAGATGACTCGAACATAAGAATGAAATATGTATAAATAAAATACATGTTTTTACACACATAAACGCACTTCTAATATCACATAATCCCACTTCTGATATCACATAATCCCACTTCTGATCACATAATCCCACTTCAGATATCACATAATGCCACTTCGGATATCAGCTTATCCCACTTGTCAGTTAATCCCACTTCTGATATCAGCTAATCCCACTTCTGATTCCAGATAATCCCACTTCTGATATCAGCTAATCCCACTTCTGATTCCAGATAATCCCACTTCTGATATTAGATAATGCCCTCTAGAGGATATTAGATAATATCACTTACAATTATCTTTCTTTCATGGCACTCAGATTTCTGTTCGTGTTCTTTATTCTTTCAGTCTTTTTTATCAAATTTTAAGTTGTTTTACAATGATTTTTTGCCTGAAAAACACACACTTTAACTCAATTTTTGTCTAGTTTTTTGAGAGAAAATTATAATTATTACGGTTCCTGTTTTAACTTTCTTAAATTTCTTGTATAATGTTCATTTTGTTGCAAAACAACAAATGAGCAGAAAAAAGATAAAAGAAGGAATTCAACGGAATAAGAAGTCCTTTTAGACTTTACAAATAAAGAGGCTACTCTTTGTTTTTAGTGAAAAAGCTGTTTTAAAAACAGCCAAATAACGTTTAGAATAAATAGAAGTTTTAGGCTTCTTGATGCATTTGTATTCATAAAATGAATAACCCTCTTATGATAAGTGTAATAATAAACAAATTAATTTTAGCCATGTGCCACTCTACGGTATGGAAACGATATGGAGAAATGGAGAAGTCGTCGGATTTTTAAGAAGAGGAGAATATGGATACACTTTAGGTTGTAGCATCGCTCAAGGGTAAGTTCATTAACACATTATTAAAAAGTAGCTTATAAAATATATTTTTACAAATTCTTTTTTCAACAGAGGAACCAAAAATATATACAATATTTTATACAAAATTAATTTTTGTTACAGCTATGTAAGAGATCCGAGTGGAAACAATATAACAACAGATTTTATCAAATCGGGCGATTACGAAATTGAAGTTTTGGGAGAAAGGCACAAAGCTGAGGTGCACCTTAGAAGCCCTTTTGACCCCGAAAATAAAAGACTGCATGGAAAATACGAGGATCCTTTGCCAGTCCAATCATTCGCTTAATCGCTTATCCAGCGATAGGGTTCGAATGAATTGTCACACTGTTGATCTTTTTGTCTTTAAGAGGTTTATACGTTTTCGGATTGACTGGAAGCTTTTCCAATTCGTCCAGAACGTCAAAGCCATCAATGACCCTAAAAATTGTAAATATATTTTTTAAAAACGTTATTAATTTTTTCCTTACTTTCCAAAAATTGTGTATTTTAAGTCTAAATGTGCTTGAGGTCCATATGTGAAGAAAAATTGACTTCCGTTTGTGTTTGGACCATTGTTTGCCATTGATAAAACTCCTCGGACGTTGTGCTGTAAAGTTACAAGTTAACCTTCAAACGTAATAAAAAAAGCAAACAACCTTTAAACTTTCTTTGAACTCATCTGGAAACTTCTTTCCCCATATTGAAGTGCCACCTTTGCCTGTATGTGTCGGATCACCAGTTTGTACTATGAAACCTTTTATGTTCCGATGGAAAATACATCCATTGTAATAGTCACTAGCGCAGAGAGCTAAAAAATTCTGAAACATAGTTTAGTAAGAGGTAATAAAAGCTTGAATTCAACATACTTCGCAGGATTTAGGGCACGACTCGCAGAAAAGTTCAACTTTAATATCACCCAAGTCAGTATGCAAAGTAACTGCCTGCAAAATTAAATAAAAAATTAATAAATTAATTAATATAAGGGATGTAATGGCGTTTTTAACTTTTATCAGGATCTTAGGGCATTTTCCTGTCATTATAGTAAAAGAAATGCATTCCTTTAATAGGATTTTATGGCATTTTATATTTTTGGCCCAAAGAAGCAAGTTTATACCGGGTGTGGAAACACATGGAACACGTCTGTGAGAGCGTTAAAAAGTGGTTTCATGAAAAAAAGTTAAAAGTAAACCCCTTAATTTAAGGAGGTATGATGGTTTTTAAGTGAGTTGCTTTGCAAATTTTTCTTTGTTAACAACGGTTTTCGGTTTTTCCCTTCTATCTCGGAAACCGTCGCTCAAAACGAAAAAATGTCCTAAGTAAAAGTTGTAAGTACTAACATTTACTACATAAATATTCTATTAGTTTTTTCCGTCAGAGCAATACTTTAGGAGATATGGAAGTATTTAAGTTGGTTGCTTTGCAAATTTTTCGTTGTCACCAACGGTTTTCGGTTTTTCCCTTCTATCTCGGAAACCGTCGCTCAAAACGAAAAAACGTTCTAAGTAAAAGTCGTAGCTACGGAAATTTCCTACAAAAAATACTTAATTGGTTTTTTTGTCAGAGCAATACTTAAGGAGATATGAGGGTTCTTAAGTGAGTTGCTTTGCAAATTTTTCTTTAACAACGGTTTTCGGTTTTTCCCTTCTATCTCGGAAACCGTCGCTCAAAACGAAAAAATGTCCTAAGTGAAAGTTGTAGGTACAAAGATTTCCTACAAAAATTTATTGATTTATTATTTGCGTAAGAGCAATATTTAAGGAGTTATGAGGTTAAAACTAATAATCCTACAGAGCCTGTCTGAAAACTTAAAACCTTCATATCTCCTAAAATATTGCTCTGATGGAAAAAAAATAAGAAATTTTATGTAGTAAATTTCCGTCGCTACAACTTTTACTTAGAACATTTTTTCGTTTTGAGCGACGGTTTCCAAGATAGAAGGGAAAAACCGAAAACCGTTGCTCACAACGAAAAATGTACAAAGCAACCAACTTAAAACCCTCATATCCCCTTAAAACAAAGAATTTGATGGTGCAGATTAAAATGTGTTTAGGTATACAGCGTGCCACCAACAGAACCTAACAACGTTATTTCTAATGAGAACCCCTATTTTTTTTATTCAAGATTCGTAATCTATGCAAAATTTCAAGTGATTTGACTATTCATAAGAACATTTTTGACAACTTTAAAAAATGTTGAATTTTAGCGTTTTTCACGCTAAAATCCGTTAAATCGACCTAAGAGGCTCATTTTCATAATTCCACTTCCTTTTCTCCGAAGTTTCTATCACAAATTCAAGCATCTTCGCATTCTGCATCACGAGATGTCGTCGCTAACGGCCTTTTTTCATGTTAGAACCCAAATTTTTACTTCAGAAATGAGAATTAGCGCTTTTTTAACGGAATTTTTTCTTTTTGATGCGCAAATACAAAGACACAGTAGCTCTTTCAAAATTTATGGTCCAAAACAAACTTATGTTAAAAATCGCTAATTTTCATTTCTGAAGTAAGAAAGCGGGTTTAACTTGAAAAAAGGCCGTTAGCTACGGCATCTCGAGACGCAGAATGCGAAGATGCTTGAATTTGTGATAGTTGGACACTTCATACAAAAAGAAGTGGAGTCTCTTAGTAGATTTTAACAGACTTTAGCGCAAAAAACGCTAAAATTTGACATTTTTTAAAGTTGCCAAAAATGGTCATATGAATAGTCAAATCGACTTAAAATTTTGCGTAGATTACGAATTTGAAATGAAAAATAGGGTTTGTTGATTTTAACAGACTTTAGCGCAAAAAACGCTAAAATTTGACATTTTTAAAGTTGCCAAAATGGTCATATGAATAGTCAAATCGACTTAAAATTTTGCGTAGATTACGAATTTGAAATGAAAAATAGGGTTTGTTGATTTTAACAGACTTTAGCGCAAAAAACGCTAAAATTTGACATTTTTTAAAGTTGCCAAATGGTCATATGAATAGTCAAATCGACTTAAAATTTTGCGTAGATTACGAATTTGAAATGAAAAATAGGGTTTGTTGATTTTAACAGACTTTAGCGCAAAAAACGCTAAAATTTGACATTTTTTAAAGTTGCCAAAAATGGTCATATGAATAGTCAAATCGACTTAAAATTTTGCGTAGATTACGAATTTGAAATGAAAAATAGGGTTTGTTGATTTTAACAGACTTTAGCGCAAAAAACGCTAAAATTTGACATTTTTTAAAGTTGCCAAAAATGGTCATATGAATAGTCAAATCGACTTAAAATTTTGCGTAGATTACGAATTTGAAATGAAAAATAGGGTTTGTTGATTTTAACAGACTTTAGCGCAAAAAACGCTAAAATTTGACATTTTTTAAAGTTGCCAAAAATGGTCATATGAATAGTCAAATCGACTTAAAATTTTGCGTAGATTACGAATTTGAAATGAAAAATAGGGTTTGTTGATTTTAACAGACTTTAGCGCAAAAAAACGCTAAAATTTGACATTTTTTAAAGTTGCCAAAAATGGTCATATGAATAGTCAAATCGACTTAAAATTTTGCGTAGATTACGAATTTGAAATGAAAAATAGGGTTTGTTGATTTTAACAGACTTTAGCGCAAAAAACGCTAAAATTTGACATTTTTTAAAGTTGCCAAAAATGGTCATATGAATAGTCAAATCGACTTAAAATTTTGCGTAGATTACGAATTTGAAATGAAAAATAGGGTTTGTTGATTTTAACAGACTTTAGCGCAAAAAACGCTAAAATTTGACATTTTTTAAAGTTGCCAAAAATGGTCATATGAATAGTCAAATCGACTTAAAATTTTGCGTAGATTACGAATTTGAAATGAAAAATAGGGTTTGTTGATTTTAACAGACTTTAGCGCAAAAAACGCTAAAATTTGACATTTTTTAAAGTTGCCAAAAATGGTCATATGAATAGTCAAATCGACTTAAAATTTTGCGTAGATTACGAATTTGAAATGAAAAATAGGGTTTGTTGATTTTAACAGACTTTAGCGCAAAAACGCTAAAATTTGACATTTTTTAAAGTTGCCAAAAATGGTCATATGAATAGTCAAATCGACTTAAAATTTTGCGTAGATTACGAATTTGAAATGAAAAATAGGGTTTGTTGATTTTAACAGACTTTAGCGCAAAAAACGCTAAAATTTGACATTTTTTAAAGTTGCCAAAAATGGTCATATGAATAGTCAAATCGACTTAAAATTTTGCGTAGATTACGAATTTGAAATGAAAAATAGGGTTTGTTGATTTTAACAGACTTTAGCGCAAAAAACGCTAAAATTTGACATTTTTTAAAGTTGCCAAAAATGGTCATATGAATAGTCAAATCGACTTAAAATTTTGCGTAGATTACGAATTTGAAATGAAAAATAGGGTTTGTTGATTTTAACAGACTTTAGCGCAAAAAACGCTAAAATTTGACATTTTTTAAAGTTGCCAAATGGTCATATGAATAGTCAAATCGACTTAAAATTTTGCGTAGATTACGAATTTGAAATGAAAAATAGGGTTTGTTGATTTTAACAGACTTAGCGCAAAAAACGCTAAAATTTGACATTTTTTAAAGTTGCCAAAAAAGGTCATATGAATAGTCAAATCGACTTAAAATTTTGCGTAGATTACGAATTTGAAATGAAAAATAGGGTTTGTTGATTTTAACAGACTTTAGCGCAAAAAACGCTAAAATTTGACATTTTTTAAAGTTGCCAAAAATGGTCATATGAATAGTCAAATCGACTTAAAATTTTGCGTAGATTACGAATTTGAAATGAAAAATAGGGTTTGTTGATTTTAACAGACTTTAGCGCAAAAAACGCTAAAATTTGACATTTTTTAAAGTTGCCAAAAATGGTCATATGAATAGTCAAATCGACTTAAAATTTTGCGTAGATTACGAATTTGAAATGAAAAATAGGGTTTTCATTTGAAATAACGATTCTTTGATTTAAATTAAGGGAGGTTACATTTAACTTTTTTTTTTCATAAAAACACTTTTTAACTCTCTCCCAGACTTGTGCCATGTGTTTCCGGACAACCAGTACACTTCCCCGAGAAATTAATGATTAAAATATCATGGGCTAATAGGGCACATCAAGTAGACTGCAAACTGAGTATGTGTTAGTGACTTAAAATATTTGTTTAAAAAAATTTAAACACAGAGGCATTGTAAAAAAAAACAAAAGTATCTACGAAAAAACTAAATACAACATACAAACCATTTTAAGCTAAACTTTTAACTTGAAACGATAAAAACACATCAATAGACTTTGTGGTTATAGCTCGTTAGGTTATTCTTGTTTATATACAATTTTGCAGAGCATCCACGATCACGTTTCAATAAAATTTTATTTATTTACAATTTTATCTCAACCTGCATTAAATTTTTTGTGGTTTTAAATATTTTGATATAAAATAGAGAATACTGTTTAAAAAATTAAATTTTAAACAGATTATAAATAATTTTTACAAAAACTTGAAAAGAAAAGCGTTATTATTTTCTTTTGAAGACTATACTTTTTGAGGTTTTTCGTTGAAGGAATAAGAAAATATAAGGAGAAGGATAATAAAAAAAAGGATAAAAAAAAAAAGGGAGACGTGACGTCATCGTATTGATCGAAACCGCGCGGTGGGTGAGAGGATTCGTAAGCTTGATTTCGGTTCTTCAAACGAGACACCCCGCCTCCGCCCCGCGCCCGTACGAGAGTCGACTCCGCCATTTTCCTTTCACGGTTCGTCCTTATTAGTGTGAAGTCCGGACGTTAAAACACTGAACATTTTTGTACCGAAAAATAGATAAAAAACTGAACTGAGAGGAAGGAATCGCGATTAAATTTCGAAAGTTAAGTGCGAAATAAATAAGGAGCGAAAAGTTTTATTAAAGTTCCGTCCCGCGTTTATAAAAGAAAAATTCTTTAAAGTTTTTCTTTTTTGTTTTCGGCCAAAGGAGTATCTTTTTTACTTCATAACCCAGTCGAACGGACCTGAGGTAACAAATTTTTATTATATTACTCTAAATTTCATTATTTTGTACCCTTTTTTATTATTTTGACTTCAAAATTACAAAATGTTTTAATAATAACCTGATTTAGAGACCTTTTCATCCACGTTGTTTACTCGATTTTTAAGTCTATACTTCACGCCGAGTGAACAAAAGGATTTAAAACACGCTGATTCCAGTAAAACTCAAAATATAATCAACTTCATGCCCAAGTTCTTTGTTGTCCGAAGCGCTTTGTTATTTCCGGTGTACCACCATTTGCCGTTTTTTAAAATTTATAATTAAACCAATAAAATTTTATTGGCTTTATTTCTTTTTTGGGGTTTCTTCCGTAACTTTTGTTCAGTCCACGTTTTTCTCAAGTTCAATGATCTTGAAGGACACAGGATTCTTAGAACCAGACTCCTTTTGGTCTTTTCCTTTTTGCGTTGTTTTATAAACCTCCCCTATCATGGCGTTAGCTTGAAATCACGTTTATTTTTCTTTTTATTTTATTTATGTACTTATTTTCTTTTTTTACTCATAGCCCTTTTTATTATTAGTGGTAATTATTACTTTACGTGTTTGAATTTTTTAAAATCTAATTAGCTAATGGTGCAATCTATAAAACTTTGAAACTTGTTTTCTGCAATGTGGTTAAATGAAGAAATTTTGTTACCATTGATTTAGAATTTGGGTCTATATGAACGTTCCGTTTTCCTGGTCAAAAATAAAAGTTTGATTCTTTGCAACTTTATGTTAATTGGTGGCCAAAAAAAGCGTTAAAAACGCCGTAGTTATAGAATTTGTGGATGGAAAACGATGAAAAAATCTCATAAAATGGGTTTATCTTAGTCCCAAAACCAATGAAAAATCCTGCAAAAAAAGTAGTGGACAAAATCTGAGGAGGGCTTAAAAAAGCCAGTAAAATGGGTGTTTCTTGACAAAAATCTGAGGAAAACCCTTGAAAATCTTTGTTATTTCGACTTGCAAAATGCCAGGAAGCAAAGCGAAAAATGCACTTATTTGAGTAGCACCGGATTGGCAGCTTGGAAGTTGTATTTTAAATAAGAATTGTTTGTTTTAGACTAAGGTTCGTTCTGAGGGTCTTTTTAATCTAAATGGTTCCCTGCGGACAGCATGTCTACATTGTCGGGGGTACCAACGAAGGGGGAGAAAGGAAAAAGTTTCAATCCCTGGATATAAATAGTTTATACCATACGAACAGGGTATGTATTGTGTTAAATTGTTGGTGTTTTTAGAATTATGAGGTTTTGTTAGGGCGAATCCAGTGATCATCACTCGCAGAAGAACATCGTACGCGCCAACAGACATGGAATGCAACCGCTTGGAAAAGTACCGTCTCGACGACCCCCGGCAAATCTCCCGAGTTTGAAATCAGAGCATAGTGGTAACGATCCGACTGTAAGTCTTGTCCCGACAGGAGGAACAGGATGGGGAAGCAAACCTGGAGAGACGGGTCCTTCGCCGTCGTCACTACAACCCAATTCACAGACTGCTCCGACTCAAGTTTGTATTTGGAATAGGTTGAGTTCATTGAGTTCATTTTGTTTTTATAGACGAACTTGATAAGCCAACCACATGGAACCAATGCCCCTGCTGCCGCGGGGTTCTGCACAGCCATCGAACTTGTCAACTCAAGCATCGACGACACAACCGCCGGTTACACTCAAACCAGCGGGAAGTGCGCTGAGCACTGGAGACAAAACTTGGAGCTCTGTAACAGGCGGTGCGGATCAGGGTCCAAGCTTCTTGGCTCACCAATCGCCACAATTTCAACAGGAGTTCCCGAGTCTATCTGGGGAGGGAGCGGGCCAGGGCCTCCCGAGAGGAAGCGGAGCCTCGGCGTCAACGGATTCTTCGTACGGTCCGGGTCCGTCGTTACGCCCACAGTCGGAAGGCTCCTGGATTCTAGGAGGAAGCGCAAGATCCTCGACGCCTCAACATCCGTATTTTCCACAAGAAAGCGGTGGCATACGCAACAACTTGGGCCAGTATGGTGTGGGAGGGGGCCAGGGCGGCCTCTCAATCTCACCTCCGCATTCCCAAATTTCTTCTATGCCGTTCAAACCGATGACTCCATTTTTGGTCCAACATAAAACGGGATCGAGCTCTTTCCTAGTGGATTCTCTGGAATCAATCCGACCAGATCGAGCAACTCTGGCTCCTCTGAAAACCGGTTCTCGTCTGGGGGAACCGCCCTCCTGTAGGTGAAGAAGTCGATCCTATTCCAATCGTTAAAGTTGAGGACATCAACCGCATCGACGAAATTTCAAGGGACACCGGCTGGGCTAATCAAAACGTCATCGATTATAATGAAACATTACAATTTAGCGATAACGAGAGTAATGGACCTGATGAGGTCAAAGAAAAAACTACTAAGTCTACTTCCCCGCAGAAAAACTACGAAAAAGAAACTGATCATGAAAAACATAATGAGAAAAGTCACCAAAATGATAACCTTGGAATTCAAGGAACACTTCTCTCCCACATGATTATCATCCACACAGATCCAATGAACCTGTAAGTACCAACGTTCTTTCTTTTCTTGATTTTCTATTAATTTTTTCCCCCTAAATCTTAGATGACCCGACATGAAATGGAAATGGATTCCGAAATGCAAGCTAAGAGGAACTTAAAGAGAAAATCGCAGTTTTCGCTGATAAGGCACATCAAAGAAAGGAAGAAGAAGAGTTGAGGTTCAATCTCAAAAAGACAATGCAAGAGAATGAACTTAAAAACAAAAAGGACGACTATTATTCGGAAAAAGACGAAAAACCCACCAAGACATTAACAAAGAGTCCGATTTCAGACAAACGTCTCAAATGGACTCGAGGCAGAATTACAATGACCGAGGTGAAGTGAGGAATTCTTCTTATTCGGTCCCTCCACGTTTCCTGAAGCAGCGAAACGAAAAAATAACCAGTACATGCGCCAACAGTCAAACGACTACTTCCCAAATTACAACAGCGAGGAATCCAGATGGCAGAATCACTATAAAGGTAGAAACGACGATGATCGAGATAGGATAGGATGAAAGACAAAGAAGAAGATAAGAACGAGAACAAAACGTGAAAGGTAAAGTATTCGTTGTGTAGTTTTTTACAATTTTTAACATTTTTTTTTATCCTTTAAAGATACAATAGAGTAAATAGAAACGACCGAGGTAATGAACCTAGTAGGAAAAACTACTTCGATAACCATGGCCAAGATTATAGATCTCAAAGAAATTTTGATGATCGAAAGGAAACGGATTACAGAACGTGAGTTGATAAGTTCCTTTTTATAATTTTTATTTTAATTTGTTAATTTTAGACGTGAAAAAGAAGTTGAATGGGAGGGAAGACTTGGGAATTCAAGTTTTCAGGATCGCCATCATGACGACAAAAATAAAAGGAAAATGATGGATACAGTAACAAGGGACATGTAAGTCTATTTATGAAAGTGTTGGTTGGATATTTATTTTGTTTTATTTACAGTCTAGCTTTGTGGAAGATCGAGATTCTGATGTTCGAGACAGACCTCAAAGGCCTGAAAGTCGAGATAGGCCTGAGCATCCTTCTCGACCTGATTCGCGTGATTCCAGGGTATCGCGAGATTCACGAAATTCCCGCGAATCGACCCGCGATGACCCGCATTCTTTCAGCGAACTCGGCCACAGTTACAGCTGGGATGATAAACCTCGTAAAAAGACTACAAAGAAGAACGTGAAAAATTCGGTCCGATCAAAAGTGAAAAGTTTACCGCTTACAATGAGAAAAAAGAAAAGTCGTCGACGTCTTTAATCCTGACCCGAAACAGTATGGAGGAGTCGCGAAATAAAGGTAATGCGACGACTTCGATTAATTCTTGGGGCGATCCCAACGAAAATTCGCAGACGCAGAAAGCCTCAATGCCTTCGACTGAGCAGCCATCACAGCAAATGATGACCAAGAATTAAAGACTGGAAAG